>PVKE010015845.1:0-32826 GCA_004027555.1 Craseonycteris thonglongyai
ATTGAGGTCTCCAAGATGTATGTATTTTCCGTTGAATTTGTAGAGCTTGTCCAACCTTCTAGAACATCAATTCCCGAGTGGTGATATGCCTACCCCTGAGAGTACATGCTAGGCTGTTCGGGGGTAAGTGAAAAATAATCAGTAATTGTGAAAAACAAGTAAAAATGTTAATTATGGAACAATAAATGTTAAGTTTGAATCACCGTTAATGGGGACTCTTCAAAATTGGATCTCATTAGCGAATAATGATTGGTGAGGGCATGGCTATGAACCCTTCCCTCCAATCGCTTTTCTATCAATCATTACATGGTTTCAGAACAATCCATTTGTGACTTTTCTAGAACTTCCTGAAGCATATAAATACATTAGTAGCCAGACTGTTTGATCAGTTTAGTTATTGACTGAGTAAAAGTGGATTGTCTTTAATCGTGATGCTTTTTAAGTAATTTTTTAATTTAATGTGTTGTTTTTTTTATGATGTATTTTATTGTTTTTGACAAAGAGAGACAGAGAGAAAAGGAATGGTCCAAAGCAGTCTCCATAGTTGTACATCATCAGTTTTCAACATGGTTTTGTTCCACACAGTTGGGCGGGGGGCCAAGCAGGGGGCCTCCCACATGGGAGGCACGCCCCCTCAAGCCAGGGCCCAAACCAAGGGGCAAGAACTGAACTGGGGGCCTCCTGCATGGGAAGCACACCCCAGTTCACCACATGGGTCTGCACGGGCTGGGGCCAGGATTTGATCCCCAGTCCCCGGGGATTGTAAAGTGAGCGTTTAATCCTCTGAGCCATCCTGGCTTCCCCTAATTTAATGTTTAACATAGTTTCAGTTATTATTGTCAGTGAGTTTTAAGTATGTCAGCTGTGGATCAGTGGTTGAAAACAGAAACACTTAAAATTAAGACAAAACTTGATGTGGACTATAATCCATCACCAAGTACTTCTCAACACATGTCCACAGGTATGAGGACACCCACACTGGGAGATAGTAAAAAGGTGTATGCCTCAGATACTACACAGATGAAAAGGAAATACTCTGAAGAGTATATTACATATGGGTTTCCATTTGTAGGGGATAATGACTGTCCTAAGCCTTTGTGTTTTGTGTGTGGGGAAATATCCAACAGTTACATGAAACCCTCTTTACCCATGTGACATTTAGAAACTAAACATCTCACGTATAAAAACAAAGAAATACATTATTTTCAGTGCTTAGAAAAGCATCCAACTGTGACTTCATATATGATGTCAGGAAAGAAAGACAAAATGAGAATACAGCTGAAGCTTCATACCATATTGCTTATCACATAGCTAGCTACATTTGGTAAAAACCATACCACAGGTGACGATTTAATTTATTCTTGTATTAAGGATACCATTTTTTGTATGTTTGGGGAATAACATATCCACAAAATCAGTACTGTCTCTTTTTTAAACAGTTCAATGTCTCCACAAATTCAAGAAATGTCTAATGGTCTTGAAGCTGTAGTAGTAGAATTGGAAAAAGTAAATTTTTTCCACCCAGGTTGGTAGTGTAAGGCTTGCTGAAGAAGGAACACAGCAAGTTCTTGTTTAGCGAGAGAGTTAATTAGAAACGGCCAAAAAATGGCTGAGCTGACACTAAAAGAGGGAAAGATAGTGTCAGTGACTTCTGGGAGTTGGGAGAGCATTTTTTTAGGTGGGTATCAGAAGAACCAGAAAGGGAAGTAGGAGAGCAATATCAGGAAGTAGCAGAATGTAGGTTGAGCATATTCGTGGATAATTTGGTGCCAAGGCCCAACTGCCTCAGGTTGGGGTGGAAAGTCCTTGCAGGCTTTAGCAATGGAAAATCTCTTCAGGGAGGCCCCTGAGGATGCTGCTTTGTCTTCACATTGATTTTTTTCTTCTCCCACCATTGCACCCTTCATCTCTAACAGGTAGGAAATGAAATTGAGGAAAGCCTGTTGCTTTGTTACCTATTGACAGAGAGTATCACAGGCAACGATATTTTTAATTTAATCAATGACTATTTCATTGAAAAGGACAATAATAGGTCAAATTGTTGCTGTGTATGCACTGACAGAGGCAAGCCTATGTCAGGTTGTTTTATAGGACAATGTGGCCGAATTAAAGAAGTAGCCCTCCATGTATCATGGAATCACTGCTACATTCATAGACAAAGTTTTGCATCCAAGCCTCTTCCTAGTTAATTATGAGATGTTTTTGATGAGGCTGCAAAAGTTGCAAATTTAATTAAGTCACCATGAAACTCCACATTATTTAAAGTGCTATGTGAAAGAATGAACTGCATTCATAGCACGTTATTTTTGCATACAGAGGTAAGGTGGCTATCTCATGGGAAAGTACTTAAATTAAGGTGACCAGACGTCCCCCTTTTGGCGGGACAGTCCCGATTTTTAACAATTTGTCCCGCGTCCCGCGGTGTTTTAAAAAAGTCCCAATTTTTGGAAAGAATGCACGACAAGCTAGGGAACGGCGGGAGATAGACCAAATTTTTAATCAAGAACACCCCCCCACACCCCCCCCACCCCCGGTCAACGGTGTCCCGCTTTACCAATGTTAAAATCTGGTCACCTTAACTTACATGGATGTTTGAACCTAGACATGAAGTCCAGGTATTTTTTTGAAGACCATCCATTTCAGTCTTGCTCCAAAGTTTCAGGACAGTGATTGGCTTCAAAGTCTTGCATACTTATCAGATTTTTTTTAATAAACTCTTAATTATGGTGACCAGATTTTAACATTGTAAAGCGGGACACCATTGACCGGGGGGTAGGGGGTTCTTGATTAAAAATTTGGTCTATCTCCCACCGTTCCCTAGCTTGTGCATTCTTTCCAAAAATTGGGACTTTTTTAAAACGCCGCAGGACAAGTTGTTAAAAATCGGGACTGTTCCACCAAAAGCGGGACGTCTGGTCACCCATCTACATGGGATTTCAAAACAACTCAACAACTGTAGTAAAAGTAACCAACAAAACTGAGTCAGTGACTTAAAAACTTGACTTTCGGAAAGTGTGTATTGAAAAAAATCAAACTGAAGTTTTTGAAACTGCACAACTTCTTATCTGAGAATGACTTGCACCTATCCCAAAATGTGAAAGAACATTATAAATCACTTGGAAGGTCTCAATGTTTCCTTTTATAAGTACTTCCCTCTATGTGGAAAAGAAAACAACTAAATTGCAGATTTCTTCAATGAAGAATTCTTCAAAGAAGCTAAACTATCAATCAATGAAAAGGGCAGTGAATTGAACTTTTAACCAATTCTTTTTTAAATTCTAATTTTAGAAGAAAGCATCTTCTTGCCTTCTGGGTAGATGTCAGTGAGGAACATGAACAGCTTAGTGAGAAGGCACTAAAATACCTCTTGCCATTTAGTAATACTGAACAAGTGGAGAGTGCTTTTTCTTACATCTTCATAAAAAATAAGTACCGCAACAAGCTTAATGTAAATTTGGATTTAAGACTATCTTGCATCTTTTGAGCTTGGTTTCAAGAAACTTAAGTGGACTAAAGCAAGCTCAACTATCACTAACAAAGCTTCAATTGGCTAGTGATCTGCATAACAATTGTTAGACTTCTCAACACAAATATTATTAATAATAAATTAAAAGTTAAATACTTGATCATTATTTAACTGTGTTATAAATATTGTGAAATTAAATCTGTGGTTTGTACTTTTAGTGTAGTAATTTTTCTTTTCTAAATTATTACCTCATTTCCACTATTTTACATTATGATAGGCATTTAACAAAAGTGTCAGTATTGAAAAACTGTTATTTTAAAAACAAGGGGTACAGTTTATGGAAATGGGTTTAAAAGGGGGTACACAAATGGAAAAAGGTTTGGGAACCACTGTTCTATGGTATCTCTAAAGTGAGCGATGGTCCATTGTCACTTTGAATGTTGTGAGGGAGCCCAAACCTAGGGATTATTTCTTTGAGAATAAGTTTCGCTACTTCAGTCACCTTCACAGTTCTAGTGTAATGTGCCTCTACCCATCCAGAAAAAGGATCCACAAAAACTAATAATTTGAAATTTCCTCTGGTTTTCAGTATCTGTTTAAAGTCTTACTTGCCAGTCTTCAAGTGGGTATAACCCTTTATATTGTATTCCCTTTTTTGCTGGAGCGCTTTCTGTTTTAGGATTGTTTTTAGTACATATCTGACAGGCTTGGGTAATCCTCTGAATGGTCCTTTGCAAATGAGGACCCTTCAGATGTGTCCTCATGAGGTTTATTAAAGTATGTCTTTCATAATGGATCCATTTATGTGTTTAAGAATAGGATATACTAGAACTTCAGGAAGTAAGATCATACTGTGAACGTTGACCTTCCGTATAGATTTAGGGTCAGAGTTAGAGAATCCCCATTCACAGTCCCATTCCTGATCTCATTCTGTGTAACGGGGTTTAAATTTTGACAAGTGTAAGCGGGAGATCAGAGCTGCCAGGCATGGTAGCCCTCCAGCTGCTTGTCTTGCTGCTTTATCAGCACCCTGGTTTCCCTGGCTTGTTTGGAAACTGTGATTTCAGTATCCTGAGCAGTGTATTATTGCAATCTAGTTTGGTAGATTCACCCTCTAGCAATTGTAAAATCTCTTTTGTGTGTTTGACATCCTTGTTCCCTGAGTGTAAGAGCCCTTTCTCTTTCCAGATTGCTCCATGGGTATGGAGTACCATGAAAGCATATTTAGAGGTCATGAAAATGTTCACCTTCTTTCCCTAGGACAGTACTAAGTCTCTGGTGAGGGTCTATCAGTTCAGCCTTTTGTGCTGAGGTTCCAGGCACAAGGGCTTGGGCTTCTGTTAGCTTGTCTATGGTAACTACCACATACCTGGTTCTTCGTGACTGGTTTTCGTGAAGCTGTTCTTGTCATATATGAGTTCTACAATTAAGTTCATGAACTTACCACCATGTGCTTATGTTGGCAGCACTGTATAAATCTGTAATATTTCATAACTTTGGTATATTATGTTCTCACACCTTGTGTTCATGTCAGTGTGTGGCGGTGTCTTGCTGAGTGGCATTCATTATTGTTGCATGCTTTTATATGTCATTGAGAGACTGTTGGAGCTTGAGTTAGAGCAGTGAACAAACATTAAATTTCTTGTTCAAGTTGGCAAGAATGGAAGTGAAATCAGAGACATGTTAGTCTAAGTTTATGGGGATAATGCCATGAAGAAAATGGCAGTGTACAAATGGATTAAGTGTTTTTTTCTGGGGGAAGTCAGGATGGCTCAGTGGGTTGAGTACTCACGTTGCTCGGGGACCAAGGATTCAATCCGTGCCCCAACCCGTGCAGACTCATCTGCTGAACTGGGGTGTGCTTCCCATGCGGGAGGCCCCCAGTTCAGTTCTCACCACCAACTCGGCCCCTGGCTTGAGCAGGTGTGCCTCCCATGCTTGAGGCCCCCAGCCCGGTTCCCACCCTGCGCAGCCCCCGCCCACCTCTGTGGAATGAGACCATGTTGAAAACTGATGGCATACAGCTATGAAGACTGCTCTGGGCTCTCTGTCTCTGTCTGTCTCTAAAAATGAAATAAAATAAAAATCTTAAAAATATATTTTTCTGAGGGGAAAGAAAGCGTCATTGATGAAGAGGGCAAGGCAGACAGTAATGATCAGAAATGATGAAAACATTGCAAAAATTTGTTAAATTGTGCATCAAAATTGTTGGCTGACTGAGAAGCATAGCAGACCAAGTAAACATTGATAAACAGGAAAATCTTAACTGAAAATCTTGGCATGAGAAAGGTGTGTGCAAAAATGGTCCCAAAGGATCTCGTCAGTAAACAAAAGCAAAAGAGAGCTGATGTTTGCCAAGACCTGGAGAGGCAAGATGATGTTTTGGGCTGTGTTATCACTAATGATGAAAAATGGGCATACCAGTATGACCCTGAAACAAATTGTCAAAGTGCACAATGGAAGTCAGCCAATTCTCCACGACCAAAATGGTTCCATCAGTCCAAATCAAGGGTCAAAACAATGTTGCTAACCTTTTTTGATATCAGAGGGATTGTTCATTATGAATTTGTACCAACTGGACCAACAGTCAGCCAAGTTGACTATTTGAAAGTGCTACAAAGGCTGTGTAAAAAGTTACCAGTAAATGAAAATAACCTGAACTTTTCACTGGCAACTCATGGTTCTTGCATCAGGACAATGCAGCTCATACAGCACTGTCTGTGAGGGAGGTTTTAGCCAGTAAACAAATAACTGTTTCTTTTAATCATTTTAGCAGACTGTAATAGTACTCTGCAATTATTGTGACACCCTTCATCTCATAATCAGTAGGATACCTTTCATATCCCAAAACACAGTAACTGATTTTTCCAACAACTTGCAAAATGTTGAACTCCTTAGGGGGCGGTGTGTCCTTTTCATGCCACTGCATGGACTTCTGCTTTGACTCAGGCTTATAATGTTGAACCCAAGTTTAATCTCCAGTGACAATCTGGTTTAAAACTTCATCTTTGTTGTCTCTGCAGAGGTCCAAAAACTGTCATGATCACTCAACATGCTGTTGTTTTTGAAGCAGCATGAGTATTCTCAGGACCTATCTTTCACTGAGTTTTGACATCCTTAGGTGCTGATAGAGAATATTCAGAATGCTTGTAGGTGATTCTCCAACCATTTCTGCAAGCTGCTTTTTATTCAATCTGGCATCTTCCACTACAAGTTTTCAACTTTTTTGACAATGTCTGAGAAAGAGGCCTCAACAGGCAGGGCATCATATATGGAGGTTGTCTTCAGTCGATTCTTTCCCTTTCTTGAAAAGGCTGTGCCATTTGTAAACCATGGATTTCCCAGAGCAACAGTCCCTATAAACCACTAACATCTCTTCCAAAGTGGGTTTGAGGTGTTTTCCCTTGTTTTATGAGGAAGTTGATAGTGCAAAATTAAATTTTATCCATACTTGTGGTTTTCTTCATGTTTAACGGGCTTCTTTGGTAATATCTGAAAGAACATGACACAGGTAGGCTGAAATTTGGCACATATACTAACAATAAGTCACACAGTCAAACTGTGTGCACTAGTACTCCCACCTCTCTGATAACCCCCCCCCACACACACACACACACCTATGTATTGTAAAAGAACTTCTGATTTCAGTTGAATATCCCTTAAGTCTTTTGTTAATACTTTCCCAAATATAGTATAGGAGTTCTTAAATTCTTGTGGCAACACAGTCCTGCAGTATTTGAGTGTGCCTTTAGTTTCTGGGTCATGCCATTGAAAGGCGAACAGCAGTTGAGCCTCTTCGTCTATTCAGTAAATTCTATTGCAAACTTGTCCAACCTGCGGTCCTCAGGCTGCATGAGGCTCAGGATGGCTTTGAATGTGGCACAACACAAATTCATAAACTTTCTTAAAATATTATGAGAGGGAAGCCAGGATGGTTCAGTGGGTTAGGCACTCACTTTGCAGTCCCGGGGACCAAGGATCAAATCCCGGCCCCAGCCCGTGTGGACCCATAATGCTGAACTGGGGAGTGCCCCCAGTTCAGTTCTCACCAGGGTGAAGATCCCTGCCCAGTTCCTGCCCTGTGCAGCCCCGCCCACCTGTGGAATGAAACTATGTGGAAAAACCAATGATGTGCCACTATGGAGACTGTTCTGGGCCCTCCCCCTTCTCTCTGTCTCTGACTCTGTATCTCTCTCTCTCTCTGTTAAAAACAATAAATAAATCTTTAAAAAGAAAAAATATATATATATTATGAGATTTTTTTGTCTGGGCCCTATTTCAGGAGTATCTAGCAGTACGGGTATTGACTGGGAGTTCTTCCTGCTACTAAACCCTGGGTTCAGGGCATTAATGAGATTTAGTTCCTCATTCTCCTTTTCTGCCTGTGTCCTACTACTACTGGGGAGGGGTTTTGAGGCCACCTCCTTTCTCTGTACCATCAATGGTTCCCTGTCCCTGGTATGTAATGACATAAATGTTTCAATATAAAAGATTACATCCTATTTGTCTAACTGTTGGCAATACAGTTTCAATTGCATGATTGTACATTAATTTAGAGAACCATTTAGGGATAATTTTCCTCCCACATCTAAAATATATGTAGGCCACACTATGTTACAATAAAGAGCCAATTTGGGGATGCCGGAATGGCATAGCGAATTAAGAGCTTGCTTGCCTTGCAGTCCCAGGGTCTAAGGATTGAGTCCTGGCCCTGGCCCATGTGGACCCATATGCTGAACTGGGGTGTGCTTCTCATGTGGGAAGCCCCCAGTTTGGTTCTCGCTAGGTGAGTTTCCCATGTAGGAGCCCCTCCGTTTGGCCCCCAGCTCAAGGGGGTGTGCCTCCCATATGGAAGGCCCCCTACCTGGTTCCTGCCCTACATGGTCCTCGCCCACCTGTGTGGAACGAAACCATGTTGAAAACTGATGACATACAACTATGGAGACTGCTCTGGGCCCTTCCTCTTTTCTCATTCTCTGTCTTTCTGTCAAAAAAAAAAAACCAAAACCGATTCCTTCTTAGACCTTGGATAATGGCTGTGCATAGCCCAGTCCACTAAAATTTAACCCAGTGTGCCCTCTCCAGGAGCCAACACAGAAGAGCCTCTGTTGTCCTGGGTGTACAGACCTAAAGCTATGAGCAAACGAATGCATGTAAACTGGGAACATATAAGGAAAACTTGAACCCACAACTCCATTATTTCAAACAAGTGCTCACAAGTACATGTTCTGCCAACTTATCTCTCAAACAGTGGTCCCAAACAATGGCCTCGGAAACCTTGGCCTGTTCTCACCTGGACCGCAGTTCACAGCCCCAAAACTAGGGTGATCCTCACCCCTTCTTAGAGGCTGTCTCCTTCCCAGACCTTTTTTTCCCCACCGATCAATTGTGTTTAGGTGGCCAGCAACTCGAGCGGATGTGCAAAGAAGTTCCAGAGACTGAAAAAAGCCACATTCCCGCTCTTGGGGTTGACTAGCTACAGCTACATAGTATCCTACCAAAGTCACCATTACTGTTACTGAACAGCAAGTGGGGTTCTGCTGCCTTCCTCCCATAGGCAAATTCTGAAGGCAGAGGCTTGGTGAAAAAGGAAAGGAGTGTTTATTCAAAAGCTACACAATTTTGGAAGAATGGCAGGCTTCTGCTTCAGAGCCCATTCCCTCTAAAACACCCAAAAAAAAAATAACTGCCACCCTCTGCCAGGCCAGACCAGTCGTAGGCTGCTCCCAGAGTTTCTTCTCCCTTTTAAAAATACCGTCCTGTGGGGAACACAGTCAGCTATAGTACAATCAACCAGGAGGGTATCTGAGAAAGAGGAAAATGGCCCCAGTCTCTGCCCTCTTTTCATTTAAATCTTCTGGCCCATAATTCCATGTGCTCCGGAAGCATTCATTTTTTCAGCCAATCCTGTCCTATATTGGCAGATCTGTATCTTCCTTTGCTGCCATGTTCTGGAAGGGAGTAGGGAGGTTTCCTTCCTCCATCATTCATGCTCACCAGCCTGCTGCATCTCAGCCCAAAGGTAGGGAGATCTGTCACACGTTGTGCTAGCTGGTGTACTATTGTCTCCTGCAACCTCCTCCTGTGGCTCTGCCCTTTTTCTCCTGCTATCAGTATGTTAACGGTATTGGGAACTAAGATTTTTAGTAGTAGAAATGCCATACAAATACGAGGGATTTACCTCCTTAAAAAGGAATTTATTTATTTGAAAACTGAATTTACATTTTAAACTGCAGTCACTTTCAAAGTACTCAACATTTGGTGCTATACACCTATAAGATGCCTTTTCCACTGCTCAGACAGTTTTTGAATTTGTTTGAGCCTTTTAGAGAGATCCAGTGAATAGGGAGCGTAGGGCACAGGGGTCATGCCATTTTTGGTCGAAAACTCTCAGCGTGGTTTGGGCAGGTACATTGTCATGCCATACGTTGTTCGTGTAAATCACCCATCATGAAATGAGTGGATGAGTTCAAAGAATCTCCAAAAGTATTTCACTGACCTGAATGCAGCCTCTCACAACAATGGGAGCCAGTACACTAATGCACATGGGTTCCTAGAACACTCACCTAGCAGAGTTAAGCCTGTAGTAAAAGTAGCCTACCCTCCAGAAGATAATTCAGATTTTTTGGCAGATGTGTAGGCTGTCTTTAATATCCAGCTGATGACAGATGGAAAGCAGCTTTTTTATAAATTAAAAAATTTTTTAAATTTTGGAGTGACTTATTTTGGGTTTTATTTTGTAGCAATGAACGTGTCTTGGGACTAGGTAGAAATGGTGGTTGCACAATGTTGTAACTATACTAAATGCCACTGAATACTGTATTGTTCACTAAGGAAAGAAGGAAGGGAAGGAGGGAGGAATATATACCGATAAAACAAAATTTAAATATGGGCAGAAAATCTAAATAGACATTTTTTCGAAGAAGACATACAAATGACTGACAGGTACATGAAAAGATGTTCAACATCACTAATCATCAAGGAAATGCAAATCAAAACCACAGTGAGCTATCATCTCACACCTGTTAAAATAGTTCTTATGACTAAGACAAGAAATACAAATGCTGGCGAGGATGTAGAGTACAGGGAACCCTTGTACAAAATTGATGAGAATGTAAATTGGTACAGCCACTATGAATAACAGTGTGGAGGTTCCTCAAAAAATTAAAAATAGGGGAAGCTGGGATGGCTCAGTGGATTAGGCACTCACTTTGCAGCGCCGGGGACTGGGGATCGAATCTCGGCCCCGGCCCATGCGGAACCATATGCTGAACTGGGAGCTCCCCCAGTTCAGTTCTCTCTCTGTCTCTGTCTCTGTATCTCTCACTCTCCCTGTCAAAAAAAAAAAAAAAATAGAACTGTTATCCAGCAGTTCCGCTTCTGGTTATTTATCCAAAAAAAAAAAAAAAAAGGAAAACACTAATTCAAAGAAGTATCCACCCTCATGTTCACTGCAGCATTACTTACAGCAGCCAAGATACGGAAACAGCCTACATGCCCATGGACAGATGAATGAATGAAGAAAGTGTGTGTGTGTGTGTGTGTGTGTGAGAGAGAGAGAGAAATGGAATATTAGCAATAAAAAGAATGAAATCTTTTTATTTGTGAAAACGTGGGTGGATGGCTTTTAAGGCATTAAGCTGAGTGAAATAAGTGAGGCAAAGACAAATAAATACTAATATGATCTCATTTATATGTGGAATCTTAAAAAAGATACAGAGAAATAGTTGGTGGTTTCCAGAGGTAGGGAGTTGGGAGTGAAGAGAGTCAAAACTTCTGGTTATAAAATAAATAAGCCATAGGGCTATAATGTACAGCATGGCAACTATAGTTAATAATACTGTATTGTATATTTGAAAGTTGTTAAGAGAGTATATCTGAACATTCACATCAAAAGAAAAAACATTCTATAACTATGTAAGGTGATGGAAGTTAATTAGACTTATTGTAGTGATCATTTCACAATATATACAAATATCAAATTTTTAAAAAAGGTTTAGCAAATTAGGAATAGATGAAAACTCACTCTGATGAAGAGTATCTACAAAAAAACCTAGGGTTCATATCATCTGTAATTAAATACTGAAAGTTTCCTTCGTAAGATTGAAACAAAGCAAAGATAGTCACTTTTACTATTTTTTACTTAGCTTTAAGTCATAGATGCTCTAAACAGGATAAGTCAAGAAAAAAATAGAAAGCATAAAGATGCAAATAAAGAAGTAAAACAGGCCTTATTTGCAGATGGCATGATTACTTACCGTATTTTTTGGTCCATAAGATGCAAGTTTCCTGCCTGGACCTGCTCTCCTTCCATGCAGTCCCTGCTTTCTGATCTGGCTGCAGGCTTCCCCACGGCATCATTAAGGTCCCCAATGTGCACTCTTTTTTGCAGTATTCGCTCCATAAGACGCACACACTTTTCCCTCCACTTTTTTCGGGGGAAAAAGTGTGTCTTATGGAGCGAAAAATACAGTATATTCAAAGTTTTAAAGTAGCTACAAGAAATCTGTGTCAAAGAAATAAATATAGTGACATCACAAACTAATAAGTCAATATTACAGTAGACTCAGTTAACCAAAACTTAAGTACCGTAACCTGCAAGACTCTCAAGCAACCGGCACAAAGAATCTTTGATTTTTGTGTGCCAATTGCTTGAGAATTTTTCTGGTTGCTTGAGAATTTTGCTGGTTACTTGAGAGTTCCAGGTACATTTATTTGGCATCTACCGATCCCCATGGGTGCCAATTAACAGAGTCTACTGTATAAAAATTAATTGTATTTCTATACTATAAGCCAGGGGTCTCCAAACTTTTCAGCCCGCGGGCCGCATTAACTATCAAACAGCAGTTTGGGGGCCGACTACACACTCAAGGTCCAAATAAAAAAGAATCAGAACATAGATGTTGTTTTTAATTATTTATTTAATATTATTTTATTCAGATAAAAAGGTCTCCACGGGCTGGATGAGAGGGCCTCTCAGGCCAGATGCAGCCCGCAGCGGGCCGTAGTTTGGAGACCCCTGCTATAAGCAGTAAACAACTGGAAAATGAAATTTTTGAAAATTTATAAGTATACCAACAAGCCAAAAACCTTAGAAATGAACTTTATCAAAGATAAGCAAGATTTCAAGAAAATTACAAAAACATTGCTGGAAGAAATTTTAAAAGCTGGAAATAAATGAAGATATTTTCATCATTTGGAAACTCAATAATATTACAATGTTTATTCTCCCAAAAATGATGTATAAATTTAACACAGTCTCAGTCATGATTCTAACTGGCATTTTTATATAAATTGTCCAATTCCTTCTAAAGTTTGTTTAGAAAAGCGCAGAACTCATAACACCTATAACAATCATAAAAAAACAAAGTTGAGGAACTCACACTATCAGATTTTAAGACTAAAGGGAAAAAAAGGTACAGCAGTTTTTGTATATTTAAGATGATATATAAAATTGTTAGACCCAAAAATTGGGGGCCGTCTTATACACAGGAGTTGAGAGGGTTTCTTTTCTTTTCTTTTTTTTTTTTTAAGATTTATTTTACTGTTTTGAGAGAAGGTGAGAGAGAGACAGAGAATGGGAAGGGCCCAGAGCAGTCCACGTAGGTGTACATCGTTAGTTGTGACATGGTTTCATTCCACACAGGTGGATGTGGGGGTCACGCGCATGGGAAGGGAAAACTTTTGCTGTCTTCCTGGCAGCTACTAATTGTGCCACAGTTCAGCATATGAGTTTGCATGGGCTGGGGCCGGGATCCTATCCCTGTACCTCGTGGTTGCAAGTCAAGCACTCAACCTGTTGAGCTATCCCAGCATCCCTGTGAGGATTTTAATATTGGGTTAGAAAAGCAGGGATCGTCTTATACACAGAAAAATGTGGTACTTGCTAATTGCAAAGGGAATCACAAAACGTTTGCAGTAGAGAAATCTGGTGTCCACTTATTAACCATCTTGTGATGGTTTAATTCTTTGTGTCAACTTAGTCACGATACCCAGATATTTGATAAAACATTATGAATGTTTCTGTGGAAGTGTTTTGGGGGTAACATTAATAAGAGGACTTTGAAGTAAGCAGATTACCCTCTATAATGTGAGTAGGCCTCATCCAGTCAGTTGTAGGTTTCAACAGAACAAAGACCGACTGCTCCTGAGCTAGACGGAATTCTGACAGCAGGTAACCTTTGGACTCAAATGGTAACTCTTTCCTGAGTTTCCAACTTCCCAGCTGCCCCTGCAGATTTTGGATTTACCACACCTTTCATGATAATGTGAATTATATAACAATCATCTGAGCCAGTTCCTTTAAATAAATAAATTTCTCTCTCCATCATTCCCACATGCCCCTCACCCCTCACCCCAACACACATATCCTGTTGGTTTTATTTTGGGGGGAAACTATGACTAATACACTAACACAAGCAGTCAAATTTAGTATCAAAAAGTATGGGTCACACTAACATTACATGGCATCAGCTATGAAGGATTCTTGCCAAAAATATTAAATCTGATCCAAACAAGTCTTTATACCTGACTTCTAGTTTTCTGGAAATATATGAGTTAGAAAAACAACTTAGACTACACCACAATCACACAAATCCAGAATGGGTGTACTTTCTTTTTGTAAAATAATTGGCCTGGCACTTGGTAAATTATTCTTTATTAAAAGAGACTAGAGACATAAATATGTAAAGTGAATGACCATTAAGTAATCCCCAATTTGAAAAAAAAATTATAATAGACATTTGGGGGACAAATATTCATAATAGCCAAAAAGTATAAACAATTCAAATGTCTGTCAACTCATGAGTGGAAAAAGTAAGTGTGGTATATCTATACAATGAAATATTATTCAGTCATAGAAAGTAACAAAGTACTGATACATTCTACAACCTAAATGAACCTTGAAACATAATGCTAAGTGATGGAAGCCAGTCACAAAAGACCGCATAGTATTATTCTATGTATGTAAATATCCAGAATAAGCAATCCACAGAGACAGAAAGTAAATTGGTGGTTGCCAGGAGGTAGGGGAAGGGAGTGATGGGTATGGTTTTCTTTTTGGGTCAGCAAAAATATTCTGTAATTAGATAGTGATATTCGTTTCTCAATTTTGTAAATATATGCAAAACCACTGAATTAAACACGTTAAAGAGGATAACTATCAAGGTTTTTTAAAATCTCAATAAAGCTACTATTAAAAAACAAAATAAAATAGTGGTTAAAATGGCCTCAGTTGTCAAACTGGAAACTGGAATCTTTTTCCTATGGTAATTAATTACTCTTTCTTAAGAATACTGATGGCTACGTGAAAAGAGCAGTCTTAACTTGCTTGTACCTCCACTGGCCTTTGAGACATTTAGGGCAAATACCTTCCCTAGGGCCTACAAGAATGTAGTGACTAAGAGTGCACTAAATGTAGATGCTGATGATCTGAAATCTGTGTTCCACTGGAAAGAAATTATTCATCTGAATCTGAGACCTAACAGAACTGAAGGCGTCAAAAGAATAGCTATCTGAACATTTCCATTAGCAGGTACCATCCATGTGCCAATCAGGGGAGCATGTGCCACCATAGGTTTAACAAACATATGCCAGTAGAAATCTCAGTGTAACTAAATATTTCTAAAGTCTCAATAATTTAATGTAATAGTAAATATAATAAAGTACTAGTACAGTAAGAGAAATAGGATAGTGTCTCAGAATTTATTGTAATGGGATATGACCCATATGTTGTTATCTATAGGTTGAAATTTAGTCCATCTATTTAGGGATATAAAGAGTAAAAGGATAATAGTTTGCACTGTAGCTAGAGATGAGAGACAGTACAATAATGATGAGTCCTAGATAATAGTAAAAACCAAAAATGCTGTTACGTTCAAAATTCACCACTAGTATCCAAGCACAGAACATCTGTTTTGAGCATGGTACCCTCCCAGGTATGTAGAGGAAAAGACAAAAAGAGAATCCCTACCTAAAGTTCCTTATTTAAAAGTTAAGTCAGTTAATCTAAAACTGATTTCTATTTTAACAATAGTTTTATATTCTGAAAAGCCAAAAATAATGTGGTTTTTTTTTTCTCTAATAGATACTGTGAGAGAAGTAAGGAAATATTCCTCTACTTCTGCCATTGAAACAATCTCACCCAGCAGACCTGGTGCCCATGAACATACACAGATGAAACTTTTTAGATCACAAAGAAATCTTTACATTTCCGGATTTTCTTTATTTTTGTGGCTGTAAGTAAAAATAAAAAACACTACAATTTAAAAACATAATTTGTGTTTCTCTTTCTCATTGTTTAACCTACACTATTGATTTTTTTTTCTATACTATTTAGTACATTAACATCTTTGTAAAAGACTTCAGATAATAGGTTCAAAAGGCCTGCATGATCTGACTTTTGCTTCTCTCTAGAGCCTTTTCTCATACTGTTTCTGACATGTATACCACATTCCACCCACACTGACTGACCTTCACTGTTCATTGATTCTTGCAACAAATATTTATTGAGTTCCTATTGTGTACCTAGCTCCTTCGTACATCAGGGTCTTTATGCCTGTTTTTCCTTCTGCTAAAAACTCTTCCTTTCCCTCTTTTCCTGGGTAACTTCTACTCATCCTTCAGTCCTTTTCTCAGGGACGTCTTATGTGACCATCACTCCCCATAAAGTAGGTAGGTCTCCTCTTGTACACTCCGAATGTATATATACTTTCTTTCAAATACTATTCATGATTGCACTTAAATACTGTTTTAACTTTTGCTTCTCCTGGAACCTAAACTCCTTGAGAGTGGGGACTTTATCTCATTCCCTACTTTGTACAATATTTAACACTTAGCAATTCCTGAGGAAATATCTATTAAATGAATAATTGAAGATATTAATTACTATTTCTGATAATGGCAGTTACCCATAAACACATGTGAATGAGCAGTTTTGAGGCTTGACTGGCCTCATACATTGCTCTTTAAATAGCAGATTTTTAACTGGGCCAAAAAAAAAAAGAGAGAGACTTCTGTTATTGGCCCTATCGCACTGTCTGAAATTCTGTTTCTGTCTCTCCTGGCTAGAGACCTCTACAAAGAAATAAATTAGTGAGTACCATTAAACACCTATTCTGAATGCTAGCTTCTAACAAAGATTCCAAATGAATGAGACACAGGCATGTCTTGACTGTAAGACTTGGATTTCCTCCCTAAACGGCATCTCTCAACTGTACCCATACCTAAAGGGGAGTTACTTGACAATGATTACTTTAAAGTTGTTTTTTTTCCTTAGAGTGTTGAGACGTCTGGTTACCCTTATTACTCAACTGGCAAAAGAACTGTCAAACAAAGGAGTACTTAAAACTCAAGCAGAAAATACTAACGCTGCTGCCAAAAAATTCATCAAAGAGAATGAAAAACTGAAACGGGTATTTAAATTTTTTATTTTAAATTTGTGTAAATGTTGTTGATATTCCCAAGGGGTGGTTTATTATTTTTCACCATCAAAAAAAAAAGAGCATTTTTGTAATTGTAATTTACAAGCAGAAAATGACCATACATGGCAATATTGTTTTACAGAATGATTGTTTTACAAGTATTTTATTAAACTTTAGATAAATGTGTGTTCTCACAGTTCCCCTCAATAATAGATTAATGCCATTGGACCTACTTCCTATGATTCAAAGAGAAAACAGTATTATGGGAATGTGCTTTTTAATTCCTTCATTACCGTTAATTTTACTTTATAACCTAAAGCAAGTCCTTATAGGTCTTTGTGTTTCCACTTCCTTGTCCGGAACTGTAAGTTTGTTTTGTTTTGTTTTGTTTTAATGATGTTTATTTAGGAAGCAGAGGAAAGAAGTAGATATACATTGAAGACTGCATATAATATTTAAAAGCCTTAATTTGGTGATTGCTGTTGATAATCCTTCATTGAGAACTCTGTGCTGTCCTTCCTCTGCCGTCAGGGAGAGTGTGAATTAGGTATTGGTGTTTTTCCCCAGTAAATAAAAAGAACAACAAATGAAAAATGAAAGATATAAAATTAGTTTGGATACATTTTTTCTTTTTTATTTTTTTATTGTGAAATTTATTGCAATGACTATGGTTGGTAAATTTTTTTCTTAAGTTTAAAATTTAGGAGTCAGTTCTCAGAGCTAAGTGTCTTCAGTTCTTTTAAGCTCCATAAGTTTTACTAATCCTGCTTCTTAGAAAAAAAGAATCAATGGAACCATCCAGAATCAAAACATTTTCTTGAAGAAAGCATTCCTAAAATAATGCAATATTACTTCTTTGTCATAAATTAATGAAATGTAGTCACTCCTGGTACACTAAAGTTATTTTTATGTATTGTGAGTCTAACAGTAAAGAATTCAAATATTTGTTGAAGTCCTAAAGCCTAGCCTTTTATAGAAAAAACTACAAGCAACACCATCCATCAGTTTTATTTTTATTTATTTTTATTGTCTTATTTATTTACATTGTTTCTAGGTATATAGTTCTACATTACATTGTCTATACACTGCATTACGTGCTCACCACCCAGAATCAGCTCTCTTTCCATCACCATATATTTGATGCCCCCTCCCTAACTCCCACCTCACTCTCGCACCCACTTTTCCCATTACCCTCAGGTATCCACTATTGACTGTGTCCATGATTTTTTGTTTCTTTGTTACTTTCAGTTTTATATCCCAACTGTAAGTGAGGTCATATGTTTCTTGATTCTTTCAGTCTGACTTATTTCTTTTTCTTTTTTTTTAAAGATTTATTTTTATTGGTTTTTGACAGAGAGAGAGGCAGACAGAGAGAGACAGAGAGAAGGGGGAGGGCCCAGAGCAGTCTCCATAGTTGACAGCATTAGTTTTCCATATAGTTTCACTCCACAGGTGGGCGTGGGGCTGCGCAGGGCAGGAACTGGGCTGGGAGCCTCTCACATAGGCCCTGGCAAGAACTGAACTGGGGGCACACCCCAGCTCAGCATATGGGTCCACCTGGGCCTGGGCCGAAGCCGGGATTCGATCCCTGGTCTCTGGGGCTGCAAAGCGAGTGCTCAGCCTGCTGAGCCATCCCAGCTTCCCCTCAGTCTGACTTATTTCGCTTAATAAGATGATTTCAAGGCCCGTCTATGTTGTCACAAATTGCTGTAGTTCATCTTTTCTTATCGCTGAGTAATAATCCATTATGTGTTGTACCACAACTTCTTTATCCAGTCATCTATCAGAGGACACTTTTGTTGTTTCCACAACTTGGCCACCTTGAACAGTGCTGCAGTGAACATTGGGTTATATATATTTTTGTGGATTAAGGTTTTCCATTTTGGGGGTAGCTACCCAGAAGAGGGATTGCTGGGTTGTATGGCAATTTTATTCCTACTTTTTTGAGGAATCTCCATACTGCCTTCCATAGTGGTTATACCAACATTTATCAGTTTTAAGAAGTTAGCTATTACACAGTATGATAAGAAGCTTTCTAAAACCTATTAAATAAGATAAAATTTATTTCACAAAATTGTACTTGATGCTACAGTATCACAGTCAAATATTCAAAACCTTTGTCTTATTTTTTATGATGTCTGCATTATTTTCACTACAACAAGAGGGTAAAGAAAGACCTATTTTCATAAGAACAGAATTCAAAAATGCTTCTTTAGGTAAATTGTAACCAGTATGGTTTAAGGAAACATTTAGAGACTAAGCACCAGTTTATTTTTACTTTGCTTTGTTCTATTTGGAAAAGGCATTGTTTCACAGATGTCATGTAAATTTTGCTTTGTAGTAGGTATAGGTATGGTAAATCAACCTGTTGGTTGATCTTTTAATTCAAAAAGCAAGCAGTAAGTCATTTTTTGCTTTTCTGGGGAAACATTTTAACAACATAGTTAGCCTCATTTTATACCTTAACATTATTTGCTTCATCTTCTCTTTTGATCTCGTTCCGCAGTGGTAAAAACAAAAGGAAGCCTCAAGCTTTGATTAATATAATGGCTAAACTTAAAGTATACAACATTATCTTTGTAGACTTAACATGTGCTATGTTGATTTAACATTATGCCCACCATGTCAGATTAATGAGGTGCAACTACTAATAGAACACTACTTTTCCCCCCTCATTTATTTTTTAGTTGTTTTCTGTAGCTCTAAGAAAATAGAAAGTGTTTTTATAAAGTTTTGGTACTATTATTTTTCTCATATGCATCATAATTAATGTATTTAACTTACTTAATCTTGTCCTTTGACAAAAGCACCTTCCTCAAAACATGTTTGGAACTTTTCTTTGAGGACTGTTTTTGTTTTTAGAACCAGGTACCATTGCAAGGAAGTTTTTTTCATGACTACAGGTTTTTTGACACCCCCCCCCCCCCCCCCCCCCACACACACAATTTCTCCCTGTTTGGTTCCATGCTGTTCTAATTCCCTGATTCCTGGATATCTGTGACCCAGTCAGTGGCCCTAGATCATCAGAGGTGCAGATATGTTGGGATAAAGCCAGTACAAAGTGGGGAGATCTGTGAGCTGGACATACATACTGTCAATGCCCAAAATGCAGCTAACAGACCAGTTAAGGCCATAAATCAGAATGTCAAAAATGACTTCTATTTCAAGATACTTCATTCATGTAGGTTTTCTAGCTAAGGAAAGATAAAATGGCTAAAACGTCTCTTCATTCTTTGTCAGAGATACATTATCTAATGGAAAGTGCGTTATCTTGAGATCCAGAGACTTGGGTACTAGTGCCAATTCCACCAGTACTTAGCACTGTGACCTAGGGCAAGTCACTCCAATTGAGTATGTTCTGGGCCTCAGGGTTATAAGTAATAGCTAACACTGTGTAAGGTATCACTTCAAATGCTTCACAGAAAGGTATTAACTCTTAATTCTTGCAACAGCCTCATGAGGTTGATACTGTTATTATCTACATTTTGTACATGAGGAAATGGAGACACGAAAATGTTAAGTGTTTGGCACAAAATCATTCCACTAGTAAGTGACAGAACTAATATTTGAATTCAAGCAGCCTGACTATAGAATCCACACTCTTAGCCACGTTGTGTTGTCTCTTCGTTCCTATGACAGCCTATAAAATGACTGTCAGATGATGCCTGAGATCCCTTTGTGTTCAGTTAATGAAATGAAATAATTATGAAAGACCCATTAACTTTTAATTGCTTTCAGTACTAACAATGGTGATAGAGCTTTATTTCTTACTAGCTTTTTTCCAGCCACTTACCAAGGTGGGATAAGGTGGGTAGAGCAGTGAACACATGCATTATTCTAGCTGGGAGCTATTGAATTTCAGATTCCACGGCTCTTAGTCTTTCTCCAGCATCAAATTACACATAATTAATTTGGACAAGTTTACAGGTGCAGTAACGAAAGCTTGTTTTCAAGACCAACACAATCCACCTTTTCCAAGTAAATGACATAATAATTCAATCAGTCAGTGTAAACATTTTGCAACTCCATGGTTCCCTTCTAATTTGGGTAATCACTGGAGACTGTGTGAAGTGAACTCCGTGAAGTTCCAGCTAGGATTGTTTTGAACTTGAACTGGGCAACAAATTTAACAGAGATTTTCTTATTTTTGTTCTTATTTTATTATATTTTATTTTTTTTAGTTTTGAAGGTATAAGTTTCCTTCAGTTGTAGTATATACTTCAGTCTTTTTATCTTCCTAATTATTTAGAAAAGGAACCACCTTAAAGTGGAAATTCTTTTCTATGTCGGTCTATTTAAAATTGTCCTGGGGCTTTCAGTATCAAGATGCTGCACTTTAGTCAAATAATCCAAACCAATGTATACATATTTTATTTTTCAAACATTAATTTGCCTTTCTTGGTAACTTAAATTCCTTAAAAATCTTTAAGATGCCAATTTCTTAATTCTATTAACTGATGGTTTTTATCTATATGTACAGATTATGAAATTTTTACTCCATGGTATTTTTATTTTAGTCACACATTTTACTATTCAGATTTTAAATCTTTTTGCCTAGAAAGGATAAGCTAGAAACATAAAAATGAACATTTTGAAAGCCAAAATGAATTTTAAAATATGAAGAGCATTGTAAAAGACTAACAGAGTTAAAGTTATTTGGAAATTAGTAGAAATTAGACACAAATTTTTCAAGCATAGAGATGGCCCTTTCATTTTCTCCTTACCCACCTCTGTGCTGACAATATTATATTCTTCTCTTACAAATTCATGTATGCAAAAACAGTCTGAATAGACAGCTTTACAACTGGAACATAATGAATATCCTCAGAACTGTTTTTTTTCTCAGATTTGCTTTATACACTTAAGGAAAAGACATTCACATTATTTACCTAAATATTTTTTAAAATATAATTTTAATTGTAGCTCAACCAAAAATTATTGTTATATTCATTTTAGAGATTTCAACCATAGTAAGGAGAAATCTTTGTGTGTTTTCCGGATACCAAGTTTCTGTTAGGAAAAATATATTGTAGAAAATTATAAAATACTAAAAAGACAAAGAATAAAGATCAGTAATTTTAAATATGTTACTCAGCCCATTTCCTAGATGAATGGTTATTGCAATCTAAGCTTACTTCTTCTGTAACTCTCTTTTCTGATAGCTCTTGAAAAGCTATAACAAGGAAGAGGAGTACATTTTGGAAGCAGAAAATAAAAAACTGGTAGAAGATAAGGAAAAACTAAAAACTGAATTAAAGAAGACTTCAGATGGTAACTTTGTATGCATGTGCCAAAGTAAAAAGAGTATGATATTTTATGCTGTTACATTTCACTGTTTTCCCTACAACAAAAATAATGGCTTAATGTTCTTCTGGCTAAAATACCAAGAGTGACCTATTTATAAAGTTCTGCTCAAATATGAAGTTAAAACATTGTTTCAGCCAAGAGAAACATGCTCTGTTATACAGAAAAACATGTAGGTGTTTCAGATCTGTGTTGTAAATACAGATGTTCCTTAGCAAAAGAGCTATGTTCCTGGAAAGTTGCTTGTAAACACGTTTTGGAAAATAATTCACATTTTCCTATCATAGTATATTGCTCCTTTGAAAGAAGGAATCACAGGGAGATAGTTTTGGTTACAAGAAAATGTATTGCTAATCTCAAGCCCTAACATTTCCTACCTGCCAGATAACAAGGAAAGCACTCCTTGAAAGAAATGGATATGCATAGGGTAAAAACAATCTGGGATGTCAGCTAAGAATTTGAAAGTCTCCTTCCAAAATACGTTGCAATGAGGACTTGAAGTAGAGCATCCTAACTTCATTTCCCTGAAAGCAGCTACAAAGAATTTATTTAAAAATCATTCATGTATTCTTACATGTTTGAACTCCAGTCTTTGTTTGATGCAATACACCTATCAAGATGCTTTTTTCCACTGCTCAAAGCAGTTTTGAACTCATTGATTTTGATACCTTTTAGTGGTTCTGCCTTTTTTTTTTTTTCACCTCTTCTATATCAGCAAAAACATTTCCCTTTGAGGACTTTGGTCATCTGGGGACATAAAAAAAAAGGTCCCTTGGGGTGAGATTGGGTGAACAGAGAGGGTGGGGCTGGGGGTCATGCATTTTTTTTGGTTAAAAACTGTTGAACACTCCGTGCAGTGTGGGCAGGTGCATTTTCATGCCACATGTTGTATGTTTAAATCACCCATCATGAAATGGGCAAACATGTTGAAAAACTCTACAAACCAATGTCAGTGGGTACATTGATGCAGATGGGTTCTTAGACTACTCACCTAGTGGGGGAAGCCTGTATCACAAGGGTCCTCCTCCAAAAGATATTCCAGTTTTTTGGGGGTCGCCCCTTGTATTTCTTCTACATTTTTTGTTGGAAAAAATAGTTCTGATAGTATATTATTCTTCTTAGTCAAAAAACAAAACAAAACTATTCTTGCTTGCACCTGCATAGCATAGAAAAATAAATACCCCAAGTCCAATGTTATCCCAGGAAACTAAAAGTTTATGGTTTGACCCCAGGCAATATAACAGATATTCCCTTGATGTTGTCCAGACACTAAGGAACCTCTCAGGTAGTCACAGTTAAGATAATGATCAATGCATAGACCTCCAATTTCAAGTCTCCTCCATTACTTTAATGTTGGAGATAATTAGAGAATATTCAGTGACTGAATCAAGAGCCTACATTATGCCATTTGTAAATTTAATTCTTTTAAATAGGCCTCAGTATAATAGAAGTTCTCTGTAATATAACTTACAAATTAATAATCTGTTTACCTTGTTTGGATAGAGTTTAGTTCATCAAGATGTATTTGAATTTGAGATAAAATAAGGATAAAAGCTATTTCTTTTTTTTTTTTTTAAGATTTATTTATTGTTTTTGACACAGAGAGAGATACAGAGTCAGAGACAGAGAGTATGGGGAAGGCCCAGAATAGTCTCCATAATTACACATCATTGGTTATTTTCCACATAGTTTCATTCCACAGGTGGGCAAGGGGCTGCACAGGGCAGGAACTGGGCCAGGGTCTCACTCTGGTGAGAACGGAACTGGGGGCACTCCCCAATTCAGCATATGGGTCCGCACGGGCCGGGGCCTGGATTTGATCCTCGGTCCCCGGGGCTGCAAAGTGAGCGCTTAACCCGCTGAGCCATCCCGGCTTCCCCTAATTCTATTTTTAAAAAATAGGATATTTCATATGATATAAAAAATTTAAGTCACATTTCTACTTATTTAAAATGGAAAAAAGAAAATCAAAATTATTTAGAGGTAGTTTAAAAAAAAGTTACTCTTTTAGACAAGGTGGTATATTATGTGGTAGGTAGAATATAGCCCAAAATTCTAAGTCTTGTCATAGTTGGTACTGTTGGCTTTTCTGCAATACCAACAACTTTGGAACATGATCAAGAATTTTTAATATTTGTATGAAAATAAATTTAGTAATCACCTACCCTCTACATTAGACGTTTTAGAAGAGAAGCAGTGTTCTTTTTTTTTACCCAACACATAATATTGCTACTAATCCTTCTGAAGAATGCAAGGGACTATTTTCAAAATACCTTTAATTAGTTTTAAAATTTTGCTTCAAAATCTTGCATTCTTTTTTTATCATATCTGCCTTTTTCTTATGTTGTAAGCAGGGTGGTACAAAAATAAAAGATAAGAATATGTTGTGTGCCATGCTACACCTCTTTCCCCTAGCCAGTTTAATTTCCTTTTCCTTTCAAAACTTCCAACTTTGAGATATTTTGAGCTATAACTTCACAAGTCTGAGACATAGCTCTAAACTCATTATTTTAGAGTAACATGAAGAAACTCAGTATTTCTTTAACAGACAATTCAGATGTTTGGAGAAAACAAACTCTTTGATAATATAGGCATTGTGTTTGTAATCTGATAGCAAGAGAATACCAACTTCTGTGTTTGAAGTATAGACTGCAAAGCTACTTTCAAAATGAATCAGTGTTGAGGTAAAAGCAGACTTTACCTGTTTGAGTATGTCCTGTTTGGTTCCTACAAGGACTGTAGTATTTTACGAACATATTTACCCAAAGTTATTATTGTAGATAAGATTATTAATGACCTTGAGAAGATAAAGTTTCATTTTTAAAGGAGATATATTCTTGGCTATGTTGTTTTGACCGATACCAGTCATATTTATTAAGGCAAGAACTAAGAAATTACATAAACTAGTAGTATAAGATTTGGATAAATTTAGCAACATGATGCTTTGTACATAGTACGATTCGAAAATATTCACTGATTTCTAAAGATTGAGGGTATTAAGGCTGACAGTGCTTAATGTTTCAGAAAGTTTTTTCATATTTGAAAATTGAGTAGAAAAGTAATGTGGCTTATTTTTAAATAGGTTAGAGTATTTTTCATATAATTTGTCTTACCCTTGCTGTTTCTTTAATCTAAGTGAAACATTTTACCCAAAGTATATGTAGAAATAGAACATAAATATAAATGTTTAAAAAACCTAGTGAGCCCCAAATTGAAAAAGAGGCATTTTGAAGGCAGGTATTAAGAACACACTATCACTAGTGCCAAATTCTCCATCAGTTTTTAATCACCAACTCAGATTTTGGCCAGAGTTAGTCAATTATCTGTGTATTTCAGTGCAGTAATATGACCCTAGTGAGCCAAAAGAGTATGCATGTTCCAAATCACCTAATTTACGTAACTAACTTAGTCAGGTATAAGGACCTGATCTATCGTTTTTAATGATCTGTTTAACAATAGATCTGATGTCCCAACATGTAGAGTAATTGGGAAATGTCACTGCCATGAAAAATGAGAACTTAAGCTTGGAAGAATTTACAAAGCTCACAAGCTTTCATAATAAAAATAATCTTGTATGTAGTGGAAAACCTGATGTCTACGGAGATTGACTTCAAAGGATTCTTTCATAATAGTTATTGTGTTTTTATAAATAAATAACTTCTCATTATTATTCTTATAACTGGAGGAAATATGAACCATTTAATAATTGCATGTATCTAGGCAATGGTAAAAGTAGATATGATTTTAAAAGTGGTTCAACTACATGTGGCAGTGTCTCCTCTTCATTCCTTTATGGGCAGGAATACCGGTATGGCCATAACATGCTGCATTAAGGAAGTTCTCAGGTCTGCCATCTTATAGAAATTTAGCAGTATATCTCTCCTCTATAAAGGGAAAGCAAAAGAAGAAAAGACAAAAAAGTAATTAGGGCAGATTCCTTGACCCTGTCTTTATTCTCTCTCTCTTTTCCTCTCTTCCTTTCCTTCCCTCCTCTCCCTACCATTTCCTTCTTCTCCATTCTTCCCTTTCTTTCTTCCCTTCCTCCCTCCCTTCCTCCATTTTTTTCTTCTTCTTTTTTCCTGTTTCTATCAATAAAATTTTTTTTTTAATGTTTTTGACAGCGAGAGAGAGAGAGATACAGAGACAGAGAGAAGTGGGAGGGCTTAGAACAGTCTCCATAGTTACACATTATTGGTTTTTCCACATAGTTTCATTCCACAGGTGGGTGAGGGAGGGTCTGCACTGGGCAGGAACTGGGCCAGGGTCTTCACCCCGGTGAGAACCGAACTGGGGGCACTCCCCAGTTCAGCATATGGGTCCACTCGGGCCAGGGCCGGGATTCGATCTGCGGTCCCCGGGGCTGCAAAGTGAGCACTTAACGCACTGAGCCATCCCAGCTTCCCCAAAATCAACAAATTTTTATAAAGAACTTTTCAAATAATTTATTCATTCCAAGATTATTTAACATGGAAAATAACTAAAACTGTTCTTAAAGAGCATTTCCATTGAGGATAAAGCAAATGTTTAATGTTACTTATACAAATAGTATACAAACAGAAACTAAATGTGAAGGCCCATGCTGTATACCTGTGTAGTGGCAGCATATGATAAGTACCTCAGATTTGAACCAGGAAACAGAACCTTCCAGTTCTTTTTAGTCTTCAAGTTGATAATTTAACTCTCTTCTTGGATAAATATTTCCATACCACCATGAGTTACCGGTACCTTGAAAAGAACTAACATTTTCTTTTATAAACCAACTTCTCTACTCTTGAAAATGTTAAAGTAAAAAAACAACGTCATCATCCTCTAATTCTAGTAATGTCATACTAACAGGCATGAGGGAGTGAAAATAGTTGGAGTGCTTTTCAGGAGAAATTGAAGATCAATAGAAAATTACAGAGGAATTACTATTCTATATCCCAGTAACCCTAAATTCTTGTTTCTTGAGTCTTAAACAAGAATAAGAAATAATCTTTTTATGCAAATTTAAAACTGTGGGTTTCCAACTTCCTATGAGGGAACTATTTAAGCCATCTAGCTATCTAAAAATAAATTCTCAACCGTGTTTTACAGTTGTAAATTCTTGTAGTCACAAACTAAATGTTCTTTAACTTGGAGTTGTATTAAAGCCACCATCTTACTTTAAAATTTTAGTCATTTTCGTTATACTATATTTAATGAGGTTTTATGTTTTGAATAAGAAGAAAACATTTGTCTCCTCTGTTTACATATCCCGAAGTTTCTGCTTCTTTGACAGCTCCTTCCCTTCTATTAACTGAAGAAAACACTGTATTTAAAAAGAATAGTATGGTTTGTTTGATGGATGTGATGATGTGCTATATGTAATTAATAGCATATTAATTACTTAAAGCCAGTAAAATATATGACCCATCTTTTTAGTCAGGTTTCAGATCTTAGACTTTTTTTTTAATTTTTTTTAAGTAAAGACTGTTTTACCTTTTATTGGTTTATATTACCTCCACTTGCAGTTGATGTTATTGTCAAAACAGAAAAATGGGGCTTGCTTCCTATAAGACTGCTTTCCTGGTCCTAATATATTAATATAATGGTAATAATTAAGTATCCTATTTGGTTTTCTGTTATGTTCTCATTCAGTTGTGAGGCTTTCCTTTTCTGGGAGCTTCTTATCAATTACCAGGGCCTGTAGAAGTAAAATAAACCATTTAAGTATCATCCAGAAACATTATCAAGATGGCAGTGTGAGAGAAGCTCTTAAAGCCTCTCCTGGAAAGAACAACAAGTTGAAAAATTAAAATCCAATCAGTGGAATGTTGGGATAGCTCAGCAGATTGAGTGCTTGTCTTGGAACCATGAGGTCTGGGGATCAAATCCTTAGGTTGCTTCCATATCTTGTTTATTATAAATAATGTTTCAGTGAATATAGAAATACATATATCTTTTCAAATTAGGGTTTAGGGGTTTCTTCAGATAAATACCCAGAAGTAGAATTGTTGGGTCATTCATTCTTTGTCTCTTGTTATAGCCTTTGTTTTAAAGTCTAGTATGTCTGATATAATTATTTTTCTTAATAGTTAAATTTATTGGGGTGACGTTGACTGGTAACAATTATGTTTCCAGGTGTACAATTCTACATTACATTGTCTATACATTGCATTATGTACTTCCCACCCAGAATCAGCTTTTTCCATCACCATATATTTTTTATTCCCCCTCCCTAACCCCCCCAGCTCTCCCCCCCCCCCCCCCCCCCCCCCCCCCCCCCCCCCCCCCCCCCCCCCCCCCCCCCCCCCCCCCCCGCTCTCCCCTTTCCCCCACACACACACACTTACCTTCAGGTAACCACTAAACTATTGACTGTGTAGTGAGGTCATGTTTCTTGATTCTTTCAGTCTGACTTATTTTACTTAATAAGATGTTTTCGGAGAAGCTGGGATAGCTCAGCGGATTGAGCTCTTGCTTTGCAGCCCCAGAGCCCAAGGATCGAATCCCGACTCCGGCCCAGGCGAACCCATATGCTAAACTGGGGGGTGTCCCCAGTTCAATTCTTGGCAGGGCCTATTCAGGAGGCTCCTGGCCCAGTTCTGCCCTGTGCAGCCCCATGCCCACCTGTGGAGTGAAACTATATGGAAAACTAATGCTGTCAACTATGGAGACTGCTCTGAGCCCTCCCCCTTCTCGCTGTCTCTCTCTTTCTGTGTCTCTCTCTTTGTCAAAAAACAATAAAAATAAATCTTTAAAGATGTTTTCAAGATCCATCCATGTTGCCACAACTTGCTGTATTTTATCTTTTCTTATTGCTGAGTAGTATTCCATTGTGTAAATGTACCACAATGTTATCCAGTCATCTACCAAAGGACACTGATTGTTTTCATGACTTGGCCACCATGAACAGTGCTGCGATGAACATTGGGGTACATATATCTTTGCAGATTAAGGTTTTCAGGTTTTTTGGGTAGATACCCAGGAGAGGGATTGCTGGGTCATATGGCAATTCCATTTCTAATTTTTTGAGGAATCTCCATACTGCCTTCCATAGTGGTTGTACCAATTTACATTCCCACCAGCAGTGTATGAGGGTTCCTTTTTCTCCACAGCCTCTCCAGCACTTGTTATTCCTTGTCTTGTTTATTATAGCCATTCTAACAGGTGTGATTTAATTTGCATTTTCCTAATTGCTAGTTATGTTGAGCATTTTTTTTATGTATCTGTTGGCTATTTGTATGTCTTCAGGGGAGAAATGTCTGTGTAGGTCTTCTAACCATTTTTTTTTTTTAATATATTTTTATTTATTTTTATTTTTGACAGAGAGAGAGAGATACAGAGACAGAGACAGAGAGAGAACTGAACTGGGGGAGCTCCCAGTTCAGCATATGGTTCCGCACGGGCCGGGGCCGGGACTCGATCCTCGGTCCCTGGTGCTGCAAAGCGAGCACTTAACCCACTGAGCCATCCCGGCTTCCCCTTCTAACCATTTTTTAATTGGATTTTTTTGTTGTTGTTGAGTTGTATGAGTACTGTATATATTTTAGATATTAGCCCCTTATCAGAGGCATTGTTTGTTGGTTTCCTTTTAACTTTGTTGATAGTGTCCTTTGCTGAGTAGAAGCTGTTTAGTTTGATACAGTCCCCTTCAATTATTTTTGCTTTTACTTCCCTTGCCTTTGGGGTCAAGTTCATAAAGTGCTCTCTGAACCCAAGGTCTATAAGTTTAGTACTGATGCTTTCTTCTGTGCACTTTATTGTTTTGGATCTTGTGTGGAGGTCTTTAATCCACTTTGAGTTAATTTTGGTATGTGGTGACAGTTCACAGTCTAGATTCATTCCTTTGAATGTGGTTTTCCAATTTTCCCAGCACTATTTTTTGAAGAGGCTTTCTTTTTTCCAATGTATATTTCTTGCTCCTAAGATTATCTGTCCATATATTTGTGGGTTTATTTCTGGGTTTTCGATTCTGTTTCATTTGTTTATATGTCTGTTTTTCTGCCAATACCAAGCTATTTTGATTATTGACCCTTTGTAGGATAGACTAAAGTCAGGGAGCGTGATGCCTCCAGCCTTATTCTTTTTTTGGAGAGTTGCATTGATGATTCGGGGTCTTTTGTGGTTCCATATGAATCTGATTTTTAAAATCTATTTCTTGAAAGAATGTCTGTGGGATTTTGATGGAAATTGCATTAAATCTGTATATTGCTTTGGTCAATATGGCCATCTTAACTATGTTGATTCTTCCAATCCATGAACATGGACTATATCCTTCCATTTCTTTGTATCTTCTTTAATTTCTTTTAATAGTGTCTTATAGTTTTCCATGTACCGTATTTTCCGGCGTATAAGACGACCGGGCGTATAAGAGGACCCCCTAATTTTACAGTTAAAATATAGGTTTAGGCCTATATTCGCTGTATAAGACTACCCCCCACTTCCGAGGCTGTAGTCTTATACAGCGAATATAGGCCTAAACCTGTGTTTTAACTGTAAAATTAGGGGGTCGTCTTATACGCCGGAAAATACGGTACAAGTCTTTCACGTTATTTATTAAGTTTATTGCTAAGTATTTCATTCTTTTTGTTTTCATAGCAAACAGGATTGTTTTTCTCATTTCTTTTTCTCAAGTTTCATTGTATATAAAAATTCTATGGATATTTTTTACATTGATTTTGTATCCTGCAACTTTAGTTGTATTCATTTATTATTTCTAGTAGTTTTCTGGTGGAGTCTCTAGGGTTTTCTCTATGAAGGATTGTGGTGTCTGCAAAAAGTGACAGTTTAACTTCTTCATTTCTAATTTGGATGCCTTTTATTTTTTTTCCCTGCCTAATGTCTCTGGCTAGAACTTCTAGCACTATGTTGAATAACAGTTGTGATAGGAGACATCCCTGTCTCATTCCTGATTTTAGAAGAAAAGATTTCAGTTTTTCCCTATTTAATATGACACTCGCTGAGGAATTGTCTTATATGGCCTTTATGATGTTGAGGTACTTTCCTTCTATACCCATTTTACTAAGTGTTTTGATCATAAATGGATGTTGTATATTATCGAATACTTTTTCTTCATCAATTGATATAATCATATGGTTTTTATCTTTTATTTTGTTTATGTGGTATATTACATTGCTGGACTTGCATATGCTGATCCATCTTTGTGCCCCTGGGATGAATCCCACTTGATTGTGATGTGTAATCTTTTTAATGCACTGTTGTATGCTATTTGCTAGTATTTTGTTTAGGATTTTTGCATCGGTGTTCATCAGAGATATTGGTCTATAGCAGGGATTCCCAACCCCGTGCCCGCGGGTGCCATGGCACCTGCAGCCTGATTTGTGTGCACTCGCCATTATTTGACTGCATCAGAAGTATTTCATAAACACTAAGTAAAACTATAATTTATTTTTATACATTTGTTAGAATTTTAAAATATTGTTTGAGTATCTACACAGGTTTATTATATTCATTGGTATGTTTGCGATATCATATGTATACGTTTTTCCCTAGCGCCTTTGTACATGTCACGTCTTGTTTAGCTGCTGCACTCTTGAAACTCTCCTCCACCCAACCGGGAGACGCGAAGTTGCCATTTTGATTGCGGTTGCTGGACTGATGGGGTCGTGATGGTTAGCTAGGATCACAGTGTTTTGATATACTCGATTTTATTTTTTTATTTATTTTTTAATTTTTAAAGATTTATTTTTTATTGTTTTTGACAGAGAGAGAGAGAGAGAAAGATACAGAGACAGAGAGAAGGGGGAGGGCCCAGAACAGTCTCCATAGTTGTACATCATTGGTTTTTCCACATAGGCGGGCACAGGGCTGCACAGGCAGGAACTGGGCCGGGGTCTCACCCCAGTGAGAACTGAACTGGGGGCACTCCCCAGTCCAGCATATGGGTCCGCGACTCGATCCTCAGTCCCCGGGGCTGCAAAGTGAGTGCTTAACCCACTGAGCCATCCCGGCTTCCCCTGATATATTCAATTTTAAATGAACTAAAAGCGAGGTAGGTAATCTATTATTATGGTGGCAATTTGATATGATATTGTAGTTCTATAACTATTTTTATTTTTATTTTTTGAGTCCTAAAATGAGTGGACCAAATAAGAGAAGACGAACCTATAATTTTAACACAGACTGGGAGGAATCATAATATTTCATTAATTTAAAAGGTAAATGCGTTTGCCTGTTGTGTGGCAGTAGTATTGCAGTGCCGAAGAAACATAATGTTGAACGTCACTTTCAGACAAGTCATACTACTTTTGATACGAATTATCCAGTTAAATCTGAAGTAAGAAAGAAAAAAATTAATCAACTAAAATTAAGTTGAACTACTCAACATACTGTTTTCACTAGACATGTGGAAAAATCTAAAAAGGCAACCATTGCTTCTTTCAAAATTTCTCACATGCTCGCAAAGAAGAAAAAACCTTTCCAGGATGGTGAATTGTTAAAAGAAGCATTTATGACTGCTGCCGATTGTTTGTTTGAGGAATATTCTAACAAGCGTGAGATTATGTCGGCGATACAAGACCTACAGTTGTCAAATAACACAGTCACAAGAAGAATACACGCAATTTCAAAAGACTTGCAAACTCAGTGAAAGACTGACTTGGAAATATGTGACTGCTTCTCTCTGCAATTTGACGAGTCAACAGATATATC
>PVKE010015846.1:0-32824 GCA_004027555.1 Craseonycteris thonglongyai
TCCATGCTTCTCTCTCTCTCTCTCTCTCTCTCTCTCTCTCTCTCTCTCTCTCTCTCTCTCTCTCTCTCTCTCTCTCTCTCTCTCTCTCTGTCAAAAACAATAAAAATAAATCTTAAAAAAAAGAAAACATTGGGGAAGCCGGGATGGCTCAGTGGGTTAAGCGCTCACTTTGCAGCGCTGGGGACAGAGGATCGAATCCCGGCCCCGGCCCGTGCGGAACCATATGCTGAGCTGGGAGCTCCCTCAGTTCAGTTCTCTCTCTCTGTCTCTGTCTCTGTATCTCTCTCTGTCTAAATAAATAAATAAAAATATATTAAAAAAAAAAAAAAGGAAAGAAAACATGGCATAGTAGCTAGTAATGAAGAAATTGATTGCAGGAAGAGAGCCAGAGATACAATTCTTTTGACCATCTATTTGTCTTATTGTAATAACATAATTACAAAACATATAGTAATATATAGCATTTTTGTTTTTTATTAATTTATAATATTATGACAAAAAATGGTATTTTATTATTTCATTTTTCATAATATTTTTACTTGCTTATCATAATCTTCAAGTTGTTTAAGGTATGTAATATCTTTTTTTTATTCCCTTGTTTTTGATAGATCATGAAGCTGAGAAATGAAAATCCTTGAGAATTGTCAAAGGTAGCAAAACTATTTAATGATAGAATTGGAAGTTAAACATCATTTTTGCCACCCAATCCAGTGCAAACAGATAACTGTATTTTCACAATTTTTCAGGGTATGGTTACCTAAAACTTATTTGTAAAGAGATTTCTTTAATTAGACACATGCTTTAAGTATTTTCTACTTGTGGTTATGTCTTTCCATTATGTCAACGTGTTTTGTTTTTATAATGTTTTACTTCAATAAAATCTTATAGAAGAAAGCACAGTAGCTGGTTCTTGAAGATAGCTTTGAAAAAAAAATAACCACAGTAATAATACAAATAAATACACAGTAATAGCACAAGACTGTACACCATATTTATTAATTTAGTCAAGAAACATTGCATGTCTACTACTGTCAGGCTTAACATTTAGTATTTCATCTGTTCTCATGTCACCCAAGTACATATTCTGTTTATGTTTTGGATGAAGTTAAGCTATTTGCCTGCGTTGGGAGCCGGTTTGTGCCTGAACAGAGAGGTTTTAGGGGGCCTTGATGGCAGGGCCTCGGTTCCCTTGACCTTTCGGGGAAGGCAGACCTGAGGTTTTGATGGCAGGGCTGCGGCCTCCCCTTCCCCCCTCCCCTGTAACAGCTAAAGGCAAAAGATATACATGCAGCTTCGCATGAAGGCCAGACAGCTGGCGCCAATTGAATAATGACCCAGAATGTGGGGGTAAACAAGAATGTATGGGAAGGGGTCTGCTTGTTCCTGACGATTTTCTGCTTATGCTGTAGTTCTTAGTTAACGCTATATTTCTTAGTTAACGAGTAACCTGTTTTGTACTTTAAAATATCTTAGTTTTTTCCTGTTCCTTGTAATGACATAAACTTTTGCTATATAAGATAAGCAATAAAGCCATTCGGGGCTGTCCTATTGAGGACAGTCAGCAGATCATTGGGTCTGTCTCAATTCCCACCACTCAAACTCAGGGATTCCGTTCAGCCAGGCTGGCTCCTGCTTACATGCCTGGGGTCACATAGGAAGTGGCAGAGGCAGAATTTGTATCCAGATTTGTTTTACTTCAAAAGTCATAGTTGCTATACTACCCCACGTTTACATGTCAGAATCCCTCCTCTCAAAGTGCTGTGGGTGCTCAGATCGGGGGAAGATATATCCGATGGGGGATGGAGTTGAGTAAGGCTTTATGAAAGAAGGAGCACTGGAGCTAGGGCTTTAAACGTTGCTTGTCCAAGAACAATGAGAACAAAGGTACAGAGAAGGTAAGTCAGACTGTACATAGGGAAGACGTTTGGGTCAGTGAAAAAGGAATGTGCTAAGTTTAGAAAAGTGTTTGAGGTTATAAAGATCCTTGAACCAAGGCAGTGGGAACCTTTACGGACTACCATTGGCCTAGAAATATAAAAGTGAATATAATACACGCAGTCCTAAAATTTCAGTGGTATCTAGGTTATGAGAATGACCCTGTTTTTAAGAGAAGTCTTTTTTTTTCTTCTTCTTTTTCTTTCCTTCAGTTTATAAATACTAAGGTAATCCGTCTACTTAATAACTCAGAATTTAAATGTAGAGGGTGTCTGGGATACCAAAAACAAACTATTGACCATTTCAGAGAGAGAAAGAGAGAGAGAGAGAGAGAGAGAGAGAGAGAGAGAGAGAGAGAGAGAGAGAGAGAATTATTGGATTCTAAAAACAGACCATGATATTTTTATTCAAAGTGTCTTGCTTTAATTTAGATAAACATAATTGTAAGTTTGCTTTGCTAGGGTAAAACTCTTAGTTATGAAACTCAGTACAATGGCTTAACTCTGTTTCTTTGGACTCATCAAGGCATCTGATGTTGAAGTACTAGATTGTATCTATGCACCTATACTGAGGTTGCCCAGTAGTTTATTTATGGTGGCAAGTGTATTTAACTGAATCAGTGTCCCAGCTTCCCTTTCAGTTAGTTGTATCCTGTCAAGTTTTGGCCAACAGAATCTAAGCATATATATATATATATATATATATATATATAGTCCTTTGGGTAGATGCAGTACATAATAGTCCACAGACCCCAATCACTTTGTGGTCTGGTGCTTTTGCAGTAAACAAACTGCACAACAGTCGTATTAGACTATGAGGCAGGAAAGGAAGCCATATTCTAAAGATAGCAAAGCCAAAGACAGGAGATGGTCCCTGCTGACCACAGATGTGCCATATCAGACCTGAATCTACTTCTTCTAGACTTCCTTTGTGTGAGAGAAAAAATAAATTATTTTGTTTCTTTCTGTTACTTCTGATTTCTTTTATTAGTCACTAGTTACTAGGAAATTAAGACCACATGGCATGTTTTGAGAAGTGTCACTATTGAGACAAATGTTGCATTATGTATCAGATACTGTGATATGCAGGGATAAAGACAGCTTGCAACCTAGAATGCGAAAGACAGATAGGTACTTACATAGATAATTACGGTATACTGTGATATGGTTGTTCACTTTGCATACTGCACAAAGACATGTGGACAAGAGCTGGGTTGGGATTGTTTTAACAGACTGCATTCACCCAGAAGGGAAAACGTTTCTAGTTCAACTCCATAAATGCAATAATAATGCCTTATTGTTGTTTAGTTCAGTAATTTCTAAACTTATTTTAGAAGCAGTTAGCCTCCTTTGAAAGAACTCCTCTACAGAAATACTGGGGATGCCGGGATGGCTCAGCAAGTTGAGTGCTCGCTTTGCAGCCCCAAGGTCTGAGGAAGAGTCCTAGTCCTGGTCCAAGAGGACCCATACATATGTTGAACTGGGATGTACCCCCAGCCTAGTTCTCACTGGGGCAAGCTTCCATGTGGGAGACCCTCCTGTCCAGCTCCCAGCTCACAGGGGCCTGCCTCCCATGCAGGAGGCCCCCAGCCTGGTTCACGCCCTGGGCAGCTCTGCGCCCACCTGTGTGGAATGAAACTATGTTGAAATGATGTAAAGGGTGTCCCAAATTTCACGCAAGAAGTAATTTTGATAGAAAACACAGGTTTATAATTAAAAATTGTAAATTTTCATCGCTCAACAATGAAAATGCATTCTTTTGTGTAGCGCTCCATTTTTAATAATCCTAAACTGTCAACTGTCACGCTGTTTTTTTTTGTTGTTGGCAACACGTTACCGCATAAATGATGCAAAATTCAAATCTTGCGTGAATTTTGGGACACCCTTTATACTGATGTATAACTATGGAGACTGCTCTGGGCCCTCCCCCTACTCTCTCTCTCTCTCTCTCTCTCTCTGTCAATAATAATAAGAATAATAATAATAAATCTTCAAAAGAAAATAATACTATGTATTTGTCCAAATTTGGTTGTAGTGGTCTAACTCAAATTAGTTTAGAAGAGGATTTACTAGTAATAGAGGTGGCACAGTATACTGAGGAAATAGATGGTAGGGCTTTCAGAGAAGCCTTCACAAAGGAAGTGATGCTTGAGGTAAATCTTGAAGGATGATTTCAAGAGAACAAAATGAGAAAAAGCATACCATGCTGAGGGAAGCGATGTGCAAAGATATCTAAGCGAGCACGTTCTGTTTCAGAAATGAGAAGTTCATTCAAGGCAGAAGTGAGAGAGAGAAGCTGATGGTTGGCTGCAGGTGGTGGTGAGAGAGGCAGATCATTAAGGGACATACGTGCTTGTGAAATAAGGTTTTGGTTTATAAATTATGGGAAGTCACTGAAAGACTTTAAAGAGCATAGGAATATGAATAGAATATGGTTTAGGAGGATGTTGGGATTATACTTAGCAGGGATACATTAATAAATAGAATGCAAAAGCTCAGGCAAGAGGTCACAGGCTGACTTAAGACAGAAATACATGGGGATGGAGGATATAGATTAATCAAAATAGTAAGTCAAGTTGATAGATCATGGTGAGGACGGGAGATAAAAGTTACGGCTGTTTCCTAGGATTCCACACGGTGACTATTCCTATGATTGTATGACCGTTAGCATGGTGATACCATTTTTAATGAAAGGGGATCACACAAGGTCAGGAATAGATACTGGAGAACAGACAATCAGCTCAGTTTTAGATATATTTATCTTGAAATATATGCAGACTGTCCAGATGGAGATACACAGAGAAAATTGATAACATAGATCTGAGTATGTGGCAAGAATTCTGAATTAGAGGTGTAGATTTGGGAGTTATAAGTATAAAGATGGTACAAGCACACTGCAGATATTTTCAGAATTCAGTTCCACAATATTGCAATAAAGTATCACAACAGAGTGAGTCATAATCTTTTTGCTGGTGGAGGGTCCACCTTTCCTTCAGTTTGTAAAAACACAGTATCTGTGAAATGAAGCAGAGTGCGATAAGCTGAAGTATGTCATATGAAGTAAAACATATAAATCTGACCATCTAAGACTCAAAAGGGTGTTTGGGAGCAATATGAAAAACATGGGAGAAGCTCTAAAAGAAAAAGAGGTCTATTCGGGCCTCCATGCTGCTAAATATCTTCCCACTATGCAGTCAGTGTCTGAAATTGCCACTGTTACGATTTACTCCTTTAGATTAAGGTGATATCTCTAAATAACTGCCTCTTAGAAATACCGTTGGGAAAAATTACACAGATGACAGAGTAGTTTAATGAAGAGAACGACTGAGCTAGGTATCCAGAGTTCAGTTTCTAACACTGACTTTGCGTTGACTGCCTGGGTTATGTTCAGCAAGCCTTAGGTTCCTCATGTGGAAAACAAGGAAATAGGACCAGAAGACCTTCAACTTTTGGTAGACTGTGAGTCAACCGATAATGTGTGACTGTAGTTTAGTTCAGTGATTTTCAAACTTATTTAGCAACAGTTAGCCCTTTTTGAAAAAACTTTTATGCAAATACATAACGTATTAGGATGTTTCGGTTGTAGAAGTCTCACTCAAGTCAGTTTAGAAGTAAAAGAGAATTTGCTAGTTAATTTAACTACACTGAGTGGAAAGGTGAAACTGGACCCCATGGATGACTGAAACCTGAGACTGGTGCATGCACAGCCAGGACGTTCTCTCTCCACATCACTCTATGTGATTGCTTCATTCTACCCAAGGCAGTATGTGGCCCCTGGACACTCTCAAGACTTCCTCCTTCCTTCCTTCTTGTCTTAGACTATCACTATGATGGAATAACTCTTCTTCTCTTCTTCCCTGGAAACAATCTGGGGAGGAATTTCCCTTGCTTTGGTCTGAGTCATATTGCCCAAGAAGTGGGGGACTCTCTTGAGCTGTGGCTGGCACTAACATTAGCTGTTTATAATACAGGCAGGAAGTTTCTCCCCAAAAAGGAGCGTTGATCACAGAAAAAGGAAAGGCAGACAAATAGATCAGCGGTATCTAAGCTTTTGGCTTCTCTGGGCCACATTAGAAGAAGAAGAATTGCCTTAGGCCTAAAATACACTAACACTAACAATAGCTGATGAGCTAAAAAAGAAAAAAAAAGTGACAAATATCTCATGTTTTTTCTTTTTGTTTTTTTAAAGAGTTATTTTATTGTTTTTGACAGAGAGACAGAGACAGAGAGAAGGGGGAGGGCCCAGAGCAGTCTTCATAGTTGTCCATCATCAGTTTTTGACATGGTTTTGTTCTACACAGGTGGGTGGGGGCCACACAAGGTGGGACCTGAGCAGGGCCCTCCTGCATGAGAGGCATGCCTCAGACAGGAGCTGAACTTGGGGGCCTCCCACATGGGAAGCTCACCCTGGCAGAAACCGAATTGGGATGGAAAGCACACCCCAGTTCAGCATATGGGTCTGCACAGTCTGGGGCTGGGACCAGGACTCAATCAATCCTCAGACCCGGGAGCTGCAATGCGAGTGCTCAATCCACTTAGCCATCCTGGTTCCCTCATAATGTTTTAAGAATTTGTGTTGGGCCACATTCAAAGCCATCCTGGGTTGTAGGTTGGACATGCCTGAAATAGGTGGTGAATATGTAAAACAGATAAAACAGAGGCTTTCTAGTTGAGATCCTACATATCTGGTCTCTTTTGTGTACCCTAGGTGGCTTCTGAAGTGTACATTTGAACACCCCATGAGGATCCTTAGAGTATAACATTAAAATTGATTTTATTGGTTGGATAGCATGCCAGGTGCCTAAAAGTCCTTGACAAATCGAAGCACTAGATATTTACTGATAGTGGTGGTGCTTACTTAGTAGAAAATTTCTGGAATACAGGGAAGTAGTACTAGAAAGAATGGTGCTGATGCTGATGGGGTTGGAGTGGATTCTGAATATTCACAGACCAAGGAACTTGAGATAGAGAATGTAGAAAGAGCACTAAGATTAACTGCCTACTAAGCCATTTTATCTAGAAATAACATACTCATAATATATGGCACACTATTTATAATGGTGGAAAATGTTCGTTGTTGGTTAAGATAGTGGGATGGCACTGGTGTCATCCATTGTTATTTTAGAGAAAGGAACAAAGGGGAGATTGATGGGAAGAGAAACTTGATGGGCCTGGAGAGAGACAGGGGCCATGAGTGAAGCCATCTTTCTTGGAAAAATACACCTGTGGTAGATGGTAGCTTAAAAAAATATTAGAAATAAAATGGTGGGGATATATATAGAGAGAGCAAGAGGTATGAGTAAAAGATAAGATGGAGAGGAGTGTAGTTCAGTAAAATGTAGAATATGTCATGGGAATAGAGTTTGGAATCCTTGTCAGGCAGATTGAGATGTAAAAATTCAAGATCATTTTGATTGGTACTTTACTAATTATACCTTACTAAATAATTGAAATGTGATGCTTTTCTTGAAAAGTTATATAACTATTAATATGTGTATTGAAATCAGTAAAAGCAAATTTAGTTAACAAATTTAACATTATTACTATTAATGTTCTTAAACAAAAGTTTTTAATCTTTGATTTTTTTTTAACATTTTGTTTTTGTTTTTCTTAATTTTAGTGTTTTACATTTTCTAAATATTTTTTATTTATTTATTTTTATTTTTGACAGAGAGAGAGATACAGAGAGAGACAGAGAGAGAACCGAACTGGGCGAGCTCCCAGCTCAGCACATGGCCCCGCACGGACGGGAGCCGGGACACAATCCCAGGTCCCCGGCACCGCAAAGTGAGCGCCCAACCTGGCCCAACCATGGGCCAGGGCCAGGACTCGATCTTCGGACCCCAGGGCTGCAAAGCAAGCGTTCACCCTGCTGAGCCATCCTGGCTTCCCCAACAATCTATTTTTGATGATATAGTTATTATATGTAAAAGTATTGCTTTCCTTTTATTTTTAATGAGAGTCAGTCCATTTGCTATATATGGCATAGAGAGCAACTCAGAAAGCAGAGATTTAAATTTAACCTGCATTTGATTGACCTTTTAATAAAATCCTTTATTCTTAACTCTGAATGTCACAATTATAATTATTCAGTGGATTGTAATGCATTATTTAAAATTTAAAGGCCAACAATGAACATGCCCTATATAAACCTGAGCTTCAGAATCAGCAAACTCAGCATTTATTAATGCTTAACGTCCACGAAGTCCTCCCCAACCCCTGCCACCCCACCTCCCACCTCTGTCACTACTGCTAGTCAGCCTGTGAAAGTGACAGGTATCATGTGGCTCAAGTGAAAATGCCAGTGACATCAGCCTTATCCTTCTGGGCACTGTTGTGACTATTAATTTTATGTTACCTTTTATACTTTCATTTCTGGTTTGCCCTGTGAGAATTTCCTGTTTATGTGTCTGCTTGTCTGCTTCCCTCACAAGTATAAGCTACTTACGAATAGGGACTGCATACGCTTATCTTTGTATCTCTGATGCTAAATACAGTGTCTGGAACATAATTCACCCTCCACAGATGTTTGTTTATTGAATATGAATGGATAGCTAAGACTCTAGCTATAGGTAGTTGAAAAAGCTTAAATCTGTGAAAATATCCCATCACCTGACTTACAGTTTCAGGTGTTTATTTCCCTTTTTTCCTTTAACCTTTGCTAGTATTTCTTCTTGGGGAAAGAGTGTATGCCAAGAAATGTTGTGGCAAGAGGCAGGTTTACTATTCTGGGCTCCTGGAATAACTTGTTTGGTTTTGTTGTTTACAAAGCCAAAGATAATTAATTATTCATTGTATGGCAGCATAGACTCAAGATAGCTGGGAATGAGTGGGGCATCTTCCCTAAGACTACTTTGACGCCTATTAGAGAAGCTAGCATGGGGTGGTGTTTCTAGGGAGAGAAATGGAAACACAGGTGAAAAACAAAGTAGCCTGATGTCTTTTATGTTCTGAGCCTCAGGACCTGAGGGGCTTCTTCACTCACTCACTCACACTTCCTGGTAACAAAGATGAAAGTTGTGCAATTGTTCTTGTGCAATGTTGGAGTCTTTTAATAGCTGATCAGTTCTGTCTAAATGATGATTTGCATCTTTCTCCCCAGGAGATGAAGGTCTTTTACATACAATAATATGGCCTAAGATTAATTGCAACCAACATAACCTGCTGGATGTGCTAAACAACACCCCTGTGGCGTGTGTGGGGGGGGTGGGGGGGGTGGTGGGGGAGGGTTAATACCGAACACTGCTAATATTCCCACTGGTAGGTACACAAGCTCGGAACATGCATTAGGAGATTGTTAAAACTACTACAACAGCAATATTCTGTCTCTAGAGCTCGTATAATTTGTTTTTGGACCGCTGGTGGTAAAAGCTAAAGGGGACTCACAAAAAACAAAATTAAACCCCAGAAACTTAAAATGTCAAATGTTCAAATAAACATTAGCATTTCTAGTTTACACTTTGATGTTTTCATTCTGTAGCCAAACGTCATTCTATCGCGAGAAGGGAGAATTAGAAAATAGAACGGGATTATCGCAGAGCGTCACAAGTTCTTTTATTTACTCTTTGAGATACAATCTACATGTTGCATGTTTAAAACAAAAAAAACAACAACATTGAAGATAGCAGAAAACATTTCCTTTGGTCACTTCACCTCACCTGGTGTCTCATTAAGCCACCCAGACCAGCGCTCGGCATCACTAAAAGGCAGCTTCTGGCGAATGTGTAGTAAACAGCGCAGAGTCCACGCACGAACAGGGGGTGTAGTAGGTTAGCTGATCTCTTTCCCGCCATTTGTGGACGTGATTTTTTAAATATCCCACCAGTCTTCCTAGAAACGAGAGTAAGAGGAAAGCAACAGTAAAGGAGAAAATAGGCAAGCGAGCAGGCCGGCGCACGCGCACGAGCTCCACGACCAAACCGACGCCCAGAGGGCGGGGCCAGGCCGTGCCGCTAGAGCTCCGCCTTCTTCCCCTCACCCCACCCCTCGGCGTAGGGGAGTGACTGACTCCAGCCAGCCTCTCCACGTCAATCAATCCTTCTCTTACTCTCTGCACCTCGTTATTAATTTCAATACCGATATCGCGCGGACGCCTCTCCCCGGCCCTCGGGGTAGTGAACGTGTGTGAGCAAGAGCGAAGGCACCGAAAGCTGGCGTTTCTGTGTAGCAGCCTCGGCCCGGGCAGCAGCAGGCGCAGCAGTGACCCCCGCAGCGGCGGCAGCCCCAGCGCCAGGAGGCCAAGGCCAAGGCCAGGCTCTGCGCGGCTTTCGGAGTAGCAGCCGCAGCTCCGGCGGCTGCGGGGGCGTAGTTTCCTCCGGCGGGGGGACTTCGCGTCGGGGGGCCGCGAGGCCTCTTCTGCTCGCCCAGGGTCACCGTCCCCGAATCCCGGCAGCGCAGCCCTAGTCCCCCTCCCCGCCCCCCGTCCGTCTCCTCTCTCCCTTCAGCCGCCCTCCTCACCGCCGCTTCTGCGGTTCCTCAGGCGGCCCGGCCCGGCCCGCCCGCCCCGCGTCCCCTCCGGCCGGTGCCTCTCCCCCCCGGCGGGCTGCCTGCATGTCTTTGCTGCCCTCAGCCCCGCCGCCACCACCTCCACCGCCTCCCCCGCCGCCGCAGCTCCAGCACCAGCCACCCCGCCGCCGCCGCCGCCGCCGCCGCCCGGACCCCGGTGCGCTGAATGCAGGTGAGGAGGGGGCGGAGGGTATTCGCGACCCCCGTCCTCGATTCGGCTTCCCTTCGGGCCTGGTGGGACCGAGGCCTTGCCGTGGGTGTTTGTGTTTGCGTCTGCGGCCGCGGCTCTGGAGGGGAAACATCTGTGGCGCCTGGTGAGCGCGGGCGCGCGTGTTTGTGTGTGTTTTCCCTGCCGCGGGGAAATGGCTGCTGTTGCTCCTCCTGGGCCAGAAGAGAATGAGGTAGAGTGTTTTTGTGCCTCCCAGTAGGATCAAGAGTGTTGGGAAGCGGAGCGCGTCCCTGGGGAAACGAGGTTGAAAAGAGACGAATGTGCGTGTGAGTTGCGAGTTGGGACTTTGGCGGACGAGATGCGGCCCCGTGGATCCACAACGAGTGGGTGTGTGTCGGGTATGGGGCTGGTCCATGTCTCTGCCAGAGGCGAAGAAGGTTCCGGGTCTGGATGTGTGTGTGTAGGAGGGGGCTCCGGGACCTGGGCCCGGGCCTCTGGGGGCGGGTGCCGTGTGTCCAGGACCCCCAAGTGGCGTGTTTCTCCCTCTTTGTTGTCGAGGCTCCGAAGCCTCGTAGATGAGAGCCGCTTCGCGGGGGTCGGGCCAGGAAGGGTCAGCGTGTGCGCGGCACACGCAGGGCAGCTGGGCCCGGAGATCTGCGGGTCCGGACTGGGCCGATGTCTTGCGGGCCGCGGGCAGGAAGCGCGCTGGCCTGCGGCGCGGCCTAACCGCCTCCGCGCCGACCCGTCCGCCTGCTTCCCACCCACTTCCCGGGACGCTTCCCGGCACACTGGGCCGCGCGGGCCTTGGGCAGTCTTGGGCCTGGGCAGGTGAGGGTCGGAGGCTGGACGTGCCGATTGCAGTCGCCTCTGCCGCCTCCGCGTCTTCCGAGGAGAAGAAAGCAAAGGCATATTTTGGCTTTGGAACTACGAGCTCTCCCCCTGACAGGCGGTGGGACCCGAGGGAAAGTGAATCAAAGCGAGTAAATCTAGGGAATACGCAGTGTCGAGATAATATCTTTTCATTTTTTTTCTTAAGGCCATTTGAAGAGGCTAAATGTTTTTATTTTTATTGTAGATACTATATGGTTGGTTTTAATGTATGCTTTTTTTCTTTATAGATAAAAATTTTCTTTGAGGGGCGAGGGTAAAAATGGAGGCTGTCTTCCCTGTCCTGTGGTATTGGGATTGGACCGATTTTGTGCATTTGGTACTGTTTTATCTTGCCTCCTAGGGGGACAGGCGTGTGTACACGCCGAGCTAAGGTCAGTGAGGAATAGGAAGTTACTGGAGCTGTCATCCTTCTTAACTCTGCCGAGTATTTAGCTTAGGCTATTCAGATGGATTTTTGTTCCGGCAGTTTAGCTGTGCCATTTGTACACATTGGAAGCACAGTACTACATTTTTAGGAAATTCAACCTTATTGCCTGTAGTTATCTTAATTGTCAACCAAGAAATTTGTGCACAAACACATATTCCTTCACATTCTCCTAAACCTAGATCAACCAACCTCTATTGTCTACTCAGCGTGTCCTCCTGGAAAGCTGTTTTGAGAGTAGTCTAAGTAAAAGGCAACTATAAAGAGAAATCTACCAATAGGTGTACAGTGCATATTTGGAATTAAATGCCATTTGGGTAATTATTTGTTAATTTACTTTACTCCTCCCACTTTATCTGCATCTAATTAGCCCATCTAGTTAAAACCCTTTGGGTAAAGTCATATATTATTAGTTTACATCCTTGAAGGCCATACTCTGTGTAATGGCCAGAGATTGATCCTTTCTGAACCTGGTCTCGCAAAGAAATGTTCCATACTGTTCACTGGGAAGTACCGTAGGGGTAAGAATAGCAGAAGTGGAGAGCTGTTTTCTGTGACCATTTCTGGAAAAACAACACACATAGTTTAGTGGAACAGGTCTTGTTTTACAGACCTCAGAACAGCCTGTGCCATTTTCATTAGCTGTTTGACCTTAGGTAAGGTACCTAATATCTGTAAGTTTCTTGTTGGCTCACCTGCAACAAGGAGGTAATACATTTATAGTAAGGTTCAATGAAGTTAGAATGACAGACATGTTTGGCACATAGTAGGTGCTTAGTTAAATATTAGTTCCTCCTTTTGCAGTTCTGACTGTGGGCATTGTAAAATATAAGTACAAATAATCATTTAATTACTGAGAGCAATATTATGTAACTGTAAGTTAAAAATCATGACAATAGAACATTTCATCGTCCTTTGATATACATAAGGTACATATAAATAACTTAATGTTGTATATTAGAGTTTTTCTGAGAAATAAGATACAGTAATATTCCTAGTGTACTAGTTTATAGAGACTATACTATACAGTCGTGCTAAATATTTTTTGATATTTTTAAATAGGCCATCTCTCAATTTTATTACTCTTTTTATGTGTTCTTGTTAGGTAGCTCTGGAAAAAAATTTAAGGTATATGTAGCACATGTATGTTTTAATACAACCAAGCATTAAAAAGGATCACAAAACTAAGTTTATTTATGTAGATCCACAAAGTATAAGTGCTACAAAAATTGCTATGTAATTCTTTTAGTTAATGTTGACTAATTCTGATAAACAAAATCTCTTGGACTATTTTCCTGAATGAAAGCAAAAATCATTTATCAACTTTCAGTAATTTTCCATTTTTATTCTGTGTGTAGTAGTAAATGTTCCGTTGATTTAATTTTAATTATTGTGATGGAATAAATGGATTGGAGTTTAAGGCAAAGGCAACAGAAATTAAAATTGATTTCTTTCCATTTTATTTTCTCTCTCTTTTTTTTTTTTTTTTATTAAGGCAGAGTGAAGAGAATATGGGAAAAATTTCATTGGTATGTCTGTTTACTAATGCCAAGTTTCCGTGCTGGCCTTAATATCATTATTTATATCACCAGTGTTAAGCTTTAAAAAACCTAGTAAAGCACTAAAATTTCTACAAATCAGAAGGATTTTTGTGAAGGATAGTAGGGATAACTTTATTAGAATGCAAAATGTCATAGTTGTGTTAAAATGAGTGTGTTAATAAGTATGTGTGCATTTAAAACAGAATTATCTGCCATATAGTTATATTTAAAGGAAGAATTATTACCTTAGGAATTAGAAATAATTTTTGATTCTTTAAAAACAACAAAATAGGGGATGCTGGAGTGATAGATAGCTCAACAGGTTGAGCACTTGCCTGGCAACCATGGGGTCCAGGGATCGAATCCTGGCCTGGCCTGGCCTGGCCTGTGCAGCCTCATATGCTGAACTGTGCTGAACTCTTGGCACAACTGGTAACCGCTGGTGACGCCTCCCAAAGAAGGAGGCCCCACCTCTCTTTCTGCCCCACCTCTCTTTCTGCCCCATGTGTGGGCCTACATTCATCCTCCTGTGTGGAATGAAATTTTCACAACTAATAGATGTACACTATGGAGACTGCTCTGGGCCCTCCCCCTTTTCTCTCTCTCACCTTCTCTCAAAAATAATAAAATATAAAAAAAAATAAAAACATCAAAATAGACTTTTGCTCCTAACTAGGTATTTGGCAGTTTTCATTAAATATTATGAAGTACAGTATTTTAAAATACTTCGTACTTTTTCTTAATTTGGGAGAATTGAGGAAGATGTTTCTGTGTCATGAAAATAGATGATACTGAACTAAAATAAATTATTAAGATATGTGGACAGTGAAATTTATTGTTAACAGTGGAACTAACTGTTCATGCTATCCATTGTTTAAACTAAAGGAATTAAGTAACAACAAAGTCAAGGTAGCAAATATTTAGGTTTTAAAATGGGTTACTTAAATGGGCTTTTAAACCGTCTTTCCAAAATATCCCTTGTTAAATATCTTTAATTAGGAGGAATTGAAATACTTAAGACCTTGTCAATGTGTTACTGTCGGTAATGCTACTTAGGGTAATAAATACATTTCAAAATTTGAGCAGGTTAACACATACATATAAGTTTATATTTTACTTGCATAACATTCCAGTGCAGGTGCTCCTGGTTAGTAGACTTGTGACCTTCCTTCATATGGTATTTGAGGGGCCCAGACTCCTTATATCTTGTAGCTCCACCATTCCCTAAGGCCTCAGAGCCCTGCCTACTCTCCATAGACCATTACTTAATCCATAGACTTAAAATGACAAACATCTGTTCATATTTCTTTTTTTTTTTTTAATTTTTTTTTTTATAGAGAGTAATTCTTTTATCTTCAGTGCATATTTATTTTTATTTTATTTTATTTTTGACAGAAAGAGAGAGAGACACAGAGACAGAGACAGCCAGAGAACTGAACTGTGGGAACTCCCCAGCTCAGCACGTGGGTCCGCCTGGGCCGGAGCCGGGACTCGACCCTCCGTCCCCGGGGCCTCAAAGCGAGCGCTCAACCCGCTGAGCCGTCCCGGCCTTCCCAGTTCATATTTCATTGATGAGAAGTTGTCACAGTCTTATTTGAATGCAGGGGTGATAGGAATGTAGGTTTTAGATAGTGGATAGCTTGGGGCATTTCATGATGTTATTTTAGATGGTAGCATATATTTATGAAATTAGGTCTAAAAATGAATTATAATCAGAATTACTTTTTAGGGAAAGCTGGAATGGCTCAGCGGTTTAAGTGCTTGCTTTGCAGCCCTGGGGCCGGAGCATCGAATCCCCGCCCCAGCCTGTGCAAGCCCATATCCTGAACTGGGGTGTGCTTCCCATGCGGGAGGCCCCCAGCCCAGTTCCCGCCATGTGCAGCCCCCGCCCACCTGTGTGGAACAAAACCATGTCAAAAACTGACAACATACAACTGTGGAGACTGCTCTGGGCCCTCTTCTCTCTGTCTCTCTTCATCTCTGTCAAAAACAATAAAATGAATGAAAAAAAAATGCTTTCTATCTTCAAAGAATAAAATTGGGGAGGGGAGGGGGAAGAGAAAGGAAAGAGTAAGAGCCACAAGAGAAGGAGGAAAGCAGCTTTCTTATGAGGGATTTGAATGACAGGTGAACTTCAGCTTTTTTTTTTTTTTTTAAGATTTATTATTTAAAAGAAGGTGAGAGAGATTGAGAGAAAGAGAGAAGAGAGAAGGGGGAGGGCCCAGAGTAGTCTCCATAGTTGTACATCATTAGTTGTGACATAGTTTCATTCCATACAGGTAGATGTGGGGCTGTGGGGGGTGGGAACCAAACTGGGTGCCTCCCATATGGGAGGAGAGAACCTTTGCTGCCATTCCTGCAGTTATCAATTGTGCCACAGTGCAGCATATGGGTTTGCATGGGCTGGGGCTGGGACTCTATCCCTGTACTTGATCCCTGGACCTCGTAGTTGCAAGGTGAGAACTCAACCTGCTGAGCTATCCTGGCATTCCAACTTCAGCTATTTGAAGATATGAAGTTTACAGAGAACATTACAAATGTATTTTATAACCATTGGTGGGTCTCTCCTTTACTATCCAGCTATTGTCATTATGGTCTCTTGAGTTGTTTCTCTTTGTACTTTGATATCAGTTGACTTTGAATTTCAGTTTCTAGGGTATTGTTTCATGAGAAACACAATTTTTGAATTTTCTTTTTCTGTTGCAATAGAGCATTGTTATTATTACTTTATATGTTAAATAACATATATGTGGACCTTACTATGTTTTATTGTTTACTATTGCTGTTTTTTGTAACTCTGAAGTTATAATTAATATATGTGAGCCTTAACCCAGAAAGAACAATAAAATTAAGTAAACACCAAGTAAAGGCTTAATTATTAACTTGTGCTCATGTTTCATGATGAAAATACCACAACTTTCTTTGACTAACTGAACTAACACTGAACCTCTAGTAGATGAAATTCATTTTATGTTTGGACAACTTTAATTTTAATTGAATCACAAATTATTTTTGCGTTGACTAAGATTCTTTAATGTGAAACCTCAGCTCTATGGTCCACCTATACCTATACTTATTTTTATTCTGAAGAGTTTGGTTAGGGTCCTGGGGAGTTTTATATTATATCTGTATTCCCACAAAGGAAGAGTTTTGAAGGGTATGGTTAACTCCCATGGTAAATATTTTTAATATTTTGTATTTTGAAAATTAAAAACCTTATTCAATAGTCTATTGTGTACCCATTATCATACTCAGTTTTAAAGAGAATTATGGAAGAAGTAGAAGAAACCCTTGTGAAACTTATAATTTATGACTAAGAAAGATAAAATAAAACTTAGTTATTTCAAAACAATGAACAAACAAGTGCAAGTCATTATAGTATAAACTGTATACAGACATCCTGAGAGGGAGTAACAAAATGTCAGGGACTAAAAGAGTTGAGAGGTTTGTTTTTTGGTAACAGCTGTTTTGAGAAGTAATTCACTTACCATAGAAGTAGTTCATTTAAAATATATGGGGGAAGCTGGAATGGCTTAGCAGGTTAAGCGCTCGCTTTGCAGCCCCGGAGACCAGGGATCGAATCCCGGCTCCGGCCCATGTGGACCCACATACTGAACTAGGGTGTGCCCCCAGTTCAGTTCTTGCCAGGACCTATGTGGGAGCCCCAGGCCCAGTTCCTGCCCCGCACAGCCCCGTGCCCACCTGTGGAGTGAAACTATGTGGAAAATTAATGCTGTCAACTATGGAGACTGCTCTGGGCCCTCCCCCTTCTCTCTGTCTCTATCTGTCAAAAACCAAAATAAATCTTTAAAATATATGTCAGTAGTGTTTAGTATATTCACATTTGTGCAGCCATCACCAAAGTTTTAGAACATTTTAATCACCTGAAATATTACATAAATTCTGTATTCTTTTAAAGATTTATTTTTATTGTTTTTGACAGAGAGAGAGAGATACAGAGAGAAGGGGGAGGGCCCAGAACAGTCTCCATAGTTGCACATCATTGGTTTTTCCACATAGTTTTGTTCCACAGGTGGGAGCAGGGCTGCACAGGGCAGGAAATGGGCCAGGATCTCACCGCAGTGAGAACTGAACTGGGGGCACTCCCCAGTTCAGCATATGGGTCTGCACGGGCCGGGACCAGGATTCAATCCTCGGTCCCCGGGGCTGCAAAGTGAGCGCTTAACCCACTCAGCCATCCCGGCTTCCTTCTAAATCCTGTATTCTTTAAGAGTTACTTGTCATTTTCCCATACTCTTAGTTCTAATCTAGGCAATCACTGATCTGTTTTCTAACTATAATTTTGCCTCTTTTGGACATTTCATATAAATAGAATCTTAATGTAGTATGTGGTCTTTTATCACGGGCTTCTTTCACTTAGCCTGTTTTTCAGGTTCATCCCCCTTATGTAATTCATTCTTTTATGGCTGCAAAGTATGCCATTGTATGGATATACCACATTTTGCTTATCTTTCAACTGATGGACATTTATGTTGTTTCTACCTTTTGGCTATTGTAAATAATTCTGCTATGAACAATCGTGTAAGTTTTTCAGGATGTAGTTTTCAGTTCTCTTGGATATAGCCCAAGAGTGGAATTGCTGGATCACATGGTGCTTTTATATTTAAACTTTTGATGAACTTCCAGACTGTTTTCCAAAGCAGACTCACCATTTCACATCTCCACCAACAGTGTATATGGAGGCTCCAGTTTTTCTACATCCTTGCCAACATTTATCTGTCTTTTTGATCATAGCTCTCCTAGTGGATGTTAAGTAGCATCTCATTGTGATTTTGATCTATATTTCTCTAATGGTGCTGAGTGATTTTCATTTCCTTATTGGCCATTTGTATATCTTTTTTTGAGAGATGTGTATTCAGATCTTTTTCCTGTTTTTAAATTGCTTTTTATCTTTATTGTATTGTAAGAGTCCTTTGTATATTATAGGTACAAGTATGTTATTACATAATGATTTGCAAATGAGTTGTCTTTTTACTTTCCTGCTGGTGTTCTTTGAAGAACAAAAGCTTAATTTTGATGAAGTCTAATTTGTTTTTTCTTCTGTTGCTTGTGATTTTGGTCATGTCTAAGAAACCATTCACTAATCTAAGATCGTAAGGATTTACCCCTCTGTTTTGTCCTAAGTGTTTTTTATTGTTTTAGCTCTTATATTTAGGTCTTTGATCTATTTTGAGTTGATTTCTGTAGATAGCCAGATATAAGGAGGCTAGCTAACATTATTCCTTTCTTTGCATGTGGATAGCCAGTTGTCCCAGTACCATTTGTTGAAAAGACTATTCTTTCCCTGTAGCATTGTCTTGCTACTCCTATTGAAAATCAGCCTTAAATGTGAGGGTTTATTTTTGGACTTAAAATTTTATTCCATTGATCGTTATGATTTTCCCTATGCCAGTACAGTCTTGACTACTTTAAGCTTTCTAGTTGAGAAGTGTTTGAGTCCTCCAATTTTGTTCTTCTTTTTCATGATTTTTGTTTTGGAGGTCTCTTGTATTTCCATATAAATTGTAGGATTAGTTTGTCAATTTCTGCAAAGAAGCCACCTGGGATTTTGATAAGAATTGTGTTAAATCTGTAGATCAATTTGGGGAGCATTGCTATCTTACTATTAAATACTCCTATTCATGAGCATGGTATCTTTCCATTTACCGGTATTTAGATCTTTGATTTACTTCAACAATACTTTGTAGTTTTCATAGTGTAAGTTTTACAATTCTTTTGTTGCATTTATTCCTAAATATTTTATTCTTTTAGATGCTGTTATAAATGGAACTGTTTTCTTTAAAGATTTATTTTTATTGTTGTTGGTTTTTTTTGTTTTTGTTTTTGTTTTCTTGACAGAGACAGAGAAGGGGGAGGGGCAAGAGCAGGCTCCACAGTTGTACATCATCAGATTTCAACATAGGGAATTGTTTTCTTAATTTCACTTTTGGAGTATTCATTGCAAGTATATGAAAATACAATTGATTTTGTATTTTGCAACCTTGTTGAACTTGTTTATTAGTTCTAATGGATTTTTAGTGGATCCTGTAGCATTTTCTGTATAACAAGGATCATGTCACCTGTAAATACATATAGTTTTACAATCTGGAAGCATTGTCTTCCTTTCCTTTCCTTTTTCCTTTCCCCTTTTTCCTTTCCTTTTTCCTTCTAAGTTTCTTTTCCTCTCTCCTTTCCTTTCTCCTTTCCTTTTTTCTTTACTTTCTCCTTTCCTTTCCTTTCCTTTTTCCTTTTCTTATCCTTTCCCTCCCCCCTTTCCTTTCCCCTTTCCTTCCCTTCCCCTTTTTTTTCTTGCCTAATTGCCCCAGTTAGAAGCTCCTAGTATATTGTTGAGAGGAAGTGTCAAGAGCAGGGAAAGACTGCAGTATTTGAATGTTAAGTATGATGTTAGCAGATGTGTTTACGCAGATTCTCTTTATCATGTTGAGGAAGTTCCCTTCTGTTCCTAGTTTGAGTGTTTTATAATGAAGGGGTGTTAGGGTTGAGTTTTGATGAAAGTATGAACTATAGATTAGAAAAGTGAAGATGCTGTGTCCGCGCAATAATAATATTTAACTTGTTTGGAAAAGAAGGGCTAGCTTCCCCCCGCACCCCCCTCTTTTTTTCTTTCCCATCCTTCCTCTCCTCCCTCCTCTTTTACTACTATCTTGATTGTCTTCCCATTGATCCATATACACATTATTGCCATATTGCCCTTAATCCTTTACTGAAATTTTTCTGAATAACTCAGATTTCTTGAGCAATGGAAAATATTGTTTCTTTTGAAAAACATTTTAAAAACTGTGGTGAATATTTTTCTGACTAGTTTATTAGCTAGTTTGGAGTGGGGAACAGAGGCAATAGAGAGAATACTGAACCCTAAATGAAGTGCTAGCCATAGAATGACAATGGCTGGATTTTTCGGGACAGCCCTTGTATACCAACTTTAATGTCTCTGTACAGACATTAAAGTTGGGATCTTTACGTATATATTTATTACTATCTAATCTTAATGCTTATATTTAAATGAAAACTGACTGTATATGTTCTGCTATAGGTTCATATTTTGTTCAATCTTATGCAGCATCTACATATAAATTTATGAAATAATATTATAAACTGTATACAATATGATAATCTTGATATAGCACAATAATTTCAATCACCAAAAGTATATCATACTAATAAATATTTATTAAGCATCCACTAGCTATAAGCTGCTATATTCAGGGTTCTGGGGACTAGAAAGAAGTTTAGAATATAGTCCTTTCTGCCAGGAAATGAAACTAATATTTATTGGACTACTAAGTACTAAAGATTGTTAAAAGCCACCTTTCCCTTTAACTGTGTGTAACCTAAATTAGTCTTCTTGAAAACTGTGTTTTAGACAGTGTGATTCTCATTCTGTATCTAGTTAAGAATGTGAGCTTTAGATCCTTCATTTAACTTCTCCATAATAGGGAGATAATAGACCTATCGTATCGAATTGCTGTGAGGATTAAGTGAAATAATACCTATAATATGCTGAGAATAGTACATGGCACATCCATAGTAAAAAGCAAAGCTAAACTAAAAATTTCCATATATATTGGCTATGAGTGTTTCTTATTAGGAGACATACAAGTTAAATAATGTCTTAAATATTGGTAAAGCCAATATTTAAAACAGGATGTTTGACTCCAAAGTACTTACTCTTATACTACTTACAGGGAATATAACCCCAGATAAATAGCAAACAAGTGAAGGCAGAATATGGTAAGCGACAAAGAACATTAAATAGGATAACATACAGAGTATACATAAGGGCTTGTACAGGGATAAAGACAGGAGATGTAGGTTTTGTTTTTTTGGTTTTTTTTTTATGTAAAGGGCCATATATAGTATTTTTGGGTCACATAAGATCTTTGTCTTGTATTCTTCATGTTTTTATTGTATTTTTTTTTCTCTTAATCTTTTAAGGATGTAAAACCATTTATTGTTGGCAATGGGGTAGGAGATTTATATGAATTAACTTCCTGTTAGAATTTTGGCAAAATTGACATTAATCTCTATTTTATAGTTGAGGAAATGGAAGCTGAGAGGCCAATTTGATGAAAGTCACACAACAAGTAAATGTCTTCCCGAGTTCAGATTTAGGTGATTAGAATTCATGAACCTGTTTACTTTCTAGGGAAGCTGCTTGTTGCTTTTAGAATAAAATGGAGATTTCATCACATTACAAGGGGGGGACCCAAAAAACCTAGAATTTATTTATAAAAAATTGTGTATTTATTCTTATATGTTTAAACTTCAGTCACCTTCAAACTACTGTCCATTTGATGCAATACACCTACTGAAACACTTTTTCCCCTGCTTGTAACAGGTTTTGAATTTGTCAATTTTGATGAGTTTTAGTGCTTCTACCATTTTTTTGTTTTGTTTTATTTTGTTTTGTTTCACCTCTTCCACATCGACAAATTGTGTTTCCCTTTGAGGACATTTTTCTTTTTTAATTAAATTTGGGGAAACAAAGAAAGGTTGCTTAGGGAGTGATCCAGTGAATAGGGAGGGTGGAACACGGGGGTCATGCCATTTTTGGTCAGAACTGCTGAACACTCAGCATGGTATGGGCAGGTGCATTTTCATGGCACACGTTGTTTGTGTAAATCACCCATCATGAAATGGACAAATATGTTGAGTCTCCAAAAAAAAATTCACTGAAGCCAAATGCAGCCTGTCATGACGCTAGCTGGTCCACTGATGCAGATGGGTTCCTGAACACTCACCTAGCAGAGAAACCTGTACTACAAAGGGTCTGCCCTCCAGAAGGTAATCTGTTTATTTGGGGGTCCCCCCTCATGATCTTGTCCTTTGTACCTCTCCAGTTTTATCATTTATTACTACTCCTTTCTCTTGAACATATTCCCTAGCCTAGCTGTGCTGGGTGACTTACATGCTTTATATGTGCCTACAATCACTTATCTTCTATGACCTCATAGACTTCTTTAATAACTCACCTCAGGTGCTCCCTACTCTGGGAAACCTTACCTGACACTTCCAGTCTTTACTTTCTGCTCCTCTAGCATCCTGTGCATTCCTCTGTCATAACACTTACCACACTGTCTTGTGTTTACTTAATTTATGTCTACTTTTCCATGAGGCTGAGTTTTTAAGTGCAGAAACACTTCACCTATATAATTCAAGACTTTGATACATAGTGAAGACTTAACCCCTACTATGTACCACATGTTTGGCACCTATTACAGCCTTAGTAACTATTTATCAAGTGAATGAATAATCAAATGGAATGACAAGTGGTAGAAATTACATCAACAAATATTTAGTAGCTGAAAGGCATGAGTCTAGATTCAGGAATGAGAGGGAAATTGATTTAATTTGTGTTTAACTTCCAAAGCATCAGTGGGTCTGGTCAGGTAAATGAGAGGAGGATGATTATGGAGGGGTTTGGCTGCCTGGATAACGAATTAGAATTTTATCCTTGGTTTAACTCTAGAGCAGCAAGTGTTTTTTTACATCCATAAGTTTAGGTTCTCTTGTGAATACCTGAGTTTTATGTTATAATGTTGTTTTAGATGACATTTTGTAAGGGATACATATGTAATAGCTTTGATTAGTAGTTATGCAAACATGCCACTAGAATCTCATAAATTATCAATACTACTTTTAAAGACAGTAGTGATTTTGAGTGATTTTGAGCAGGTTGGTAGCAGTTTGAAAATAATTACTTAAGAAGATTAAACTGGTTGAGATATGCAGAATCAGTTGAGAGGATCAGAATGGAAGGAAGGAGGCTCTTTTTAAAGAGTTAAAATTAAACTATGAAGTAATAAGCCAAGAAGTAGATCTGTGTCAACTGGGATAGAAAAGAAAGCTTTTAAGTGACATTGGTGATTAAATCTACAGAAGTCAGAGATGATTGAGAAATCAGGAGACAATTAATGGAATAAATTACAAATTTTGTATCATACAAATTGATTAAAATTGGAATGATTTTCATTTTTGCCTCAGTTCAAGCCCTGATTACTTTATGTCTGAACGATTGGAATATCCTCATGATTGGTTTCCCTTCCTGCCTGTAATACATGGGTGCTGTGTTTGGTTATGGGTAGATGTTGGTACTATGGACCTTTTGGCAGCCTGGAGAAGGCTGTGGAGCCTTCTTAGAACAGTGATTTTAAGTGAATGAAAGAAAATTTAGATGTATTGAAATACTATAATACATAAAAATAAATTTTTTGTATACTACAATAATACATGTGCCCCTAGATCAATGAATTCAAATAACATGATCTAGTAGTGGGTCTAGTAACTACCATAATTTTGGAGTAGTGGTACATAGATACATCATATATGTAGTGATAGAGATATAGAGATACAGAGATATAGAGGTAGATATATATTTGAAGTAGTAATATACAGGGTCCGGCAGAAGTAAGACATCTTTGTATGAGCTAGTAAACCTAAAAAAAGGTGTTACTTCTGCTGGACCTTGTATATAGATGGTATTTTGAGATATCTGTAACAACTTTAATGTGATATGAAAATATAATTTGTTAATGACAAAAATCACAGTTACTGTTAATATTATGGTAGATTGTCTAAGTCTAATTGAAAAATACTACATTTTAATTAGAGGTTAGTGAAAATACATAGTAATATAATTGTCTTTCCCTGTAGATTTTCTGATGTTTATGAACCCTAGGTTAATAATCTTTGCTTGTATTATCTCCTGGTTTAAATCTATGAATTTTTGTTATCGTACTGTACTTTTCTTTGCAGATGGTAATTTTCTCATGTCTGCTTTTGGAAATAATGTGTTCTTTGTAAGAAAAATAAAATAATATTAAAGAGCATAATTTTCTGCTTATCCTATCTCATGGCAATCAAGATTTTAATAGTATAATATATATAGTATCATTATCTGTTTCTGGGCAATATATACTCAAATAACTATATAAACACATAAATAGCATCATACTGGCATATTGTCTTTTTTAACTTGCTTTTTCATTTAACATTGTATTATGGCCATTTTTTCCCATCAGTATATATGCCTCGTGCTTTAAAAAATGTATAGATAGCATTGAAATATTGAGCTATGTATCACATAACATAAAATTCACCACACTCACTGTGTTGTGAACACCACTACTAATTCCAGAATATTTCCATCACCCTCAAAAGAAACCTCCTACCTATTAGCAGTTACAATTTGCCCATTCCTCCATCTGCTGGCAACCACCAGTCTGCTTTCAGTCTCTATGGATTTGCCTATTCTAGGCATTTCATGTAAATAGAACCACACAGTATGAGGGCTGTCTGGAAAGTATCCAGCTATGTAACTATTCTCGTTATATTGACAATGGCTGATTTCTCCGGACAACCCTCGAATGTGACCTTTTGTGTCTGGTGTCCTTGCCTTACCATAATGTTTTCAAGATTATTCCACATAGCATGTAACACTACTTCATTACATTTTGCAGCTGAATATGTGCCATTGTGTAGATATACCATATTTTGTTCATTTGTTCATCAGCTGATAGACATTTGGGTTGTTTTACTTTTTTGGCTATTATAAGTAATTCTGCTATGAACATTCTTGTACATGTTTTTGTGTGGACTGTTGTTTTCACTTGGGTATAACTAGGAATAGAATTATTGGCTCATATGGTAATTGTATGGTTAACTTTTGGAGAAACTGACAAACTTCCACAGCAGTTGGATCATTTTACTTTTACACGATATGCTTTTTAATTGCTGAATTGTAATCCATTTTATTGATGTACTATAATTCAGTCCCCTTTATATTGGCAATTGGCTTCCTTTGTTTTGGCAATTATCAACACTAATGCAGTGAAAAGACTTCTTGTATATACATCTTTGCACACTTTTTTAAAGGATAAATTTCTAGCAGTAGACTTGCTGGATTAAAATGAATACACACCATTTAAAATGTTGGTGTATCTTGCCAGGTTGTCCATTAGAAATGTTGCATGAAACTATATTACCACCAGTTGTATAGTGGATGCCTATTTCCCCAAAATCTTATTCACATTATTAATCTTTGCCATTCTGATAATAAAGAATATATATATATAACATATCATAGATTTTTTAAATTTGCAATTATTTGATTAATAGTGGGATTGTTTTTCTTTTTACTTTTTTTGTTTTTTTAGTCATTGTATGTATTCTTTTGTGATTTGCTTCAGCTTGACTTTTATTCCCAATTTTTCTACTGACGTGTTTACTTTTTTGTTGATTTATGAAAGATGTTTATATTTTAGAAATATTGTTGTCATTATAGAAAGGGTGTGAAAATACATATAGACACATTTTAAGAAAGGAAAAATCTGTATTAAAATTGTAATGGTATATACCAATAACAGAAGATGAATAGAAGTCACATTTGGCTTCTGCAATTATAAGAGATGCTCAAAGTGGTTACCATCAATGTCCAGACACTTTTGATTACTTTGAACTACTACTTAAGCAACGTTGACCAAAGTGTCCACTTGTATTGCTGTGCACTCTGTTTCAATTTACCAGGTGTCTCAAACTTATCACGAATGTGTGCAGTTGTTAGATGTGTTGGAAGGTCTGTTGCATACTCATGCCTCCATTGTTATTGTACTTCCACAACCTTCTTGAATTTCTAAAATCACTTCAGAATGGTTTTGTGTTCCTAGAATGACAACCGTGCTTCTGCCATTTTCTTTGACTGACCTGCCTGTTGCATGTGACACTGACATTCATTTGATTAACAGCATCTTTTGTGCGAACATCATACTACACATTGCTACTGTAATTCATTTCACTTTTGAAAAGTAATACATAGATAGCATCTCTTAAATTATGTATACATTTTTTTTTTTTTTGTCATCCCCGGTATTACAGAGACTTTTTGTTCCAGTTTCTTCTTTGTCTTTTGGCTTTATGACTTTACTCTTTCTTTATGGACTTTAAATGTTTTTAGATTGTTTAATCTGTCATTCCTTTTCTTTAGGTCTTTACCTTGCTTAGAAAAGTTTTCTGCACTCCACTGTGAGATGATCATTCTGCATTTTGTTCTAGAAATGCCTTAAATTAAACTTGGCATGGTTTAGTAGAAGCTTTTGAGTTTGTATTGATAGTTTGACTTACCCATGTTCAAATTCCATGCCAGTCACTTACTAGCTATGATAAGTGTTGAGTGTTTCAGAACTCTGCATTTTAACTTCCTCATCAGTAAAATGGCAACAATACAGAGTTTATAATTTTAGTGAAATGTAATGTGATGGTGCATGTGAATCATCTAGCACACAGACTGGGCATACAGTGCATGTTTTCTTTTTCTCTCTCCCACTCAAACTGTCTTCCTTCAGCCAACTGATAAGGGCAGGGAAAGTTTCAAGAAATAGAGGGTGGTCTTCAGTTTTCAAAACCAGAGTAGCCATACAGGATGAGTACTGACTGAAAAATAGGTTGAAACTTGATTTAGTTAAATCAGAGTTATGTTGAATGAGATCATTTTTTGTTAGAGTGATGAGAAACAGCCATATTTTAATAGAATGAGAACTAATAAAGCCATATAACATAACACGAAGGATGATATGTCATAGGCAACATGTATCCATCTATCATTATTTATAATATCTTTGAGTAACAGTTATAATTCTTTTCCTTTTTCTCTCTTTGTTAGAATGCTAGTAAGAAGGTAGGGATAGCAACATGAACATATATAGTATGTATATTGTGTATATAAATTGTACAAAGTTACATCACTTTTACTGTCATTAGTTATGAATTACAATAGTTGTAGCACATTTCACATTTCTTTGTTAAATTATAGTTATAAGCAGTATTATATATCCTTTGTGGAGAGCAACTTTAAATACATTTTAGAAAGAGATGGGAAATAAATAAATGTTTACAATACAGTAGTCATTGTTTACATTTTTCTCATTTTTCTTAACCTGTAACATTTCAAAGGGCAGGGAACACAGTTCTAATAATTAAAAATAATAAATTTTTGATAAATAATAAAGTATTACATTTTCTTTTTCTCTTGTAAACAACAGTCTCAAAATAAAGCTTTAATAAATTGTTAATAAAAATGTTTATTTAGTTCTTACTCATTGAAGAAATAATAGACATGAATTATGTGCAGCTGGGTTTTAGAAAATCATCAAATTCTATTCCTTGACTCTGGGTAACTGCCTCTTGTTCCTAATATGTTGTAAGCATACTGTCCTCATTTTGTCAGCCTCAAAACAAGAAGGAAATTCTGTATTGGTTAGCAAAGGAGGAAGGTAATGAGTTTAAGTAACAAAACAGGAAATTTGTTTCTCTGTGACCTTTGATGAGTTTGTGAAGTTGGCATTTTGACTGCAGGATTGAAATTCAGAAGAGTTTTATATTTAGTTTGCTTTGTTGCTTTTGCAGAGTATCTACCTACCAGGAGAAACTAGGAATCCAAGTTAAAGGCTCTGCTACCTTTGTGGGAAATGAACAATACTCTTCCTTCTGCTGACAAAATCTGGGTATCTGTATTTTACAATGGCTGGTTTTTGCTTTCACATAGAGCCAAAGTATCCTATTCCTGGAACCAAGCTTGACTTCAAAGCCTTTGTAAGTTCTCTTTATCCTTGTAAGCAACTATTTTAGGAACTATTTTAAAGCTGACACCCCTTCCCTTCAAACCTTTTCCGTTTAGTACAGAACACTACCTTCTTGGCAGTCATTTGTATGCATACTCTGCTTAGGCATTTATTCATGCCAAAAAGTTAAGGATTAGCTCTGTTGTTGAATGCTATCTGTTTGGATCAATGTGAGTCAGCATTGACCCTGCCTTTTAAATTCTTTCATAATTAAGTTACTGGCACCTTAAAACCCTTTCCTGGATGGAGCTTTTCTCTGTGCCTTATCAAGTTTTACCCAGACAGGTTTTTCTGTTTTATGACACTGTTTTTAATGGAGTCTTGTAGAGTTAGATACGGCTTTTCCAAATTCTAAACCCCAGTTCTCAGATAAAGTAAAACTAATTTTAACAGCTGTTTGTGTATGTTTTGCTGTGTACATTTAATGTTGAAGCATTATATTTGGTTTAAGTCAAAGGTATGGGACAACTGTTATGGTTACTCTCAGACTTTCATTATCAGGCAGCTTTGTATTCAAGGTTTAATTACATTTTCTAAAGAGATTATGCTAAAGTAATTGGAAAAGATATTATGAAAATGATTTATTAAATCCTTAGTTATTTATACTTATCCAGTTCACTTTGTAGTAATAGAAACAACAATTCTTGAGCTAGTGTTTATATTTTTTCATATAATACAACATTCTTAGTTTATACACAGACCATATTTTGCTTACATAAACAAAGTTAAGACATATTTGTGAAATATTACTTAATTCTTTGATTTTATAAACTACTGGAGAGGCCGAGCCTGAAATTGAAAAGTAGGAGAAGGAAAACATGAAGTATTTTATTTTGTATGAAATCTTAGAATATAACTATTTTTTTTTATATTTAAACATGTTGGACTGAATTCATTTTTTTTTTTCTAGTGGATTTGTTATTATTTTGAATGATTGACACTCTTATACTCTTGATAGGCTTACTTTTTTTTTTAATATATTTTTATTTATTTATTTATTTTTGACAGAGAGAGAGAGAGAGAGAGAGAGAGAGAGAGAGAGAGAGAGAACTGAACTGGGGGAGCTCCCAGCTCAGCACATAGTTCTGCACGGGCCCGGGGCCGGGATTCGATCCTCGGTACCCAGCGCTGCAAAGTGAGCGCCTAACCCACTGAGCCATCCCGGCTTCCCCAGGCTTACTTTTTAAAAATGTGCCATATCTAGATAATCTGTGACCTTCGCAACTTGTCTCAGTTTGAATCTGAACATATTTGTGCTTGAATTTATTGCAGCAGAGATGTTTTCATTTCTGGTGGGTTTGAAGAAACAAACTGTGCTATGTATTCTTGTTTACTCATCTTTCAGATTGCATAATTGATTTAGGAGAACATTTTTTTCTTGGGCACCACTTGTTATTTTGATTACCAATTTTAGGAGAATACTTTCAGTAAATTTTCTGGTCTTAAATTGTAGACATCTTTGTGAATATAGTACTCCTGCTTTCTTTTTTCTTTTTTATTGTTTTTGACAGAGAGAGACAGAAACAGAGAGACAGAGAGAAGGGGAAGGTCTCAGATCAGTCTCCATAGTTGTACATCATCAGTTGTTTTTTTTTTCTTTCTTCCCAACATGTTTTCAGTCCACACAGGGTGGGGCTGCGCAGTGCAGGGGGCTCCGGGCATAGGAGGCATGCCCTCAAGCCAGGGGCCGAATCAGGGGGTGAGAACTGAACTGGGGGTCTCCTGCATGGGAAGCACACCCTAGCTCAGCACATGGGTCCCCATGGTCCGGGCTGGCATTTGATCCTCAGTCCTTGGGGTTGCAAAGTGAGCGCTTAACCTGCTGAGCCATTGGGCTTCCCTAGTGCCTCTGCTATTGTCTTTCCCCACCCATTTAACGTTAGTAGATTAACTATAACAGAAAGGAGGGAAATCAAAGGAGAATTTGTAGCATTCAGATACAATGAGTGACCTTTGATGATCAGTATGCTAAGGAGAATGCTGGAGAACAGACAATTGACTACATGTTTATCCTTGAACACATGACAGGTGTATTGGATAGATCCTCTTGACTACATACTATCATCTTGAGTACATGACAGAATAGAAACTTTGTTCTCCTTCTGTGGCCTTTTTCTTGCTTACCTGGATATCTTACAACTGTCCTCACAGGGATGTGAGCACTGTTGGAGTTAGGTTGACAGAATTTGGAGGACAAGAGTACAAATAAAAAAAATCTTAAACCATTTTTCTTACTTATTTTGTAGTGCCTGTATTAATGGCTGAAGTAGGAAATGAAATAAAAAAATTGCTCTTGTGAGAATTCATTAGAGAAATGGGAACATGGTTTCCCTTGTGTTATCGCTAAGTTTGTTGAATATTAAGCTGCATTGTAATGGGGGTTACATTTATTGTTCCTGTGTCAGAAAAGTGAACTGCTTTCAAATCACTATGTATTCCATTCAGGTTACTTGAATTCAAGGTGTTAGGGGTATGATAGTATTAAGATTTGGGTATTCCTGGGTTTGTAACCAAGCTATCATCTATTCATGCATTCTGATAGTTAGGGTTATATTTGTCTCCTTGAGGTTTCTGAGGGAGCTATACATATGAGGAATGGTCAAAACATTTGCAGGATCAAGGGGATAAGGGTTAAAAACATATTATTTTTTCTTTTTACTATATTCACCCTTAACCCTAATGCAATTTTCAGATCTTTCAATAAGTTTATATCCTTGAAAAAAAAGTTTTGTTTTTGTCCTCAAAATATGCTGAAATTGCAGCTCTAACCTCTTTGTTTGTAAATTTCTCCCCTTGAAGCTGTTTTTTTATATTTGGGAACAAATAACAATCAGACAGAACCAGGTCTGGACTGTAGGAGAGTGGTTTAACATTTGGAAGCTACGGTTGTGAAGGGTAGCCAGTGAATCATTGCTCTTGTTCTCGGGTGCGTTGTGCAAAAACAGCACCCCTTTGGTCTATTTTCCTCCTTTTCTCCTTTACAAACTATTTTAATGGTTTGAGCAGAGTGGAATTGTACTCTCCAGTTATTGTGACACCCTTACCCTCATAATTGATCAGCAGATGCCCTCCATATCCCCCAAAACAGTAGCCATGCTTTTTCCTGCTGATTGTAACACCTTGAACTTCTTAGGGGATGCTGTGCCCTTTTCATGCCACTGCATGGACTCCTGCTTTGTCTCAGGCTCATAATGATGAACCCAAGTTTCATATCCAGTGACAATCTAGTTGAAAACTTCATCTTTGTTGCTTCTGCATGGGTCCCAAAACTGTCATGAACACCTGAAGCATTGTTGTTTTTGAAGCATTGTGAGTGTTCTCCGTACCCATCTTGCACTAACTTTTGACATCCTTAGGCACTAATAGAGAATATTCAAAATGGTTGTAGGTGATACCCCAACCATTTCTGCAAGCTGCTTTTTATTCAGTCTAGCATCTTCCACTACAAGTTTCCAACTTTAGACAACTTTTTTTTATTGTCTTGAGGAAGTGGCCTCAACAAGGCATCCCTGACAAAGGCTGTGTTCAGTCAACTCTCTGCCTTGCTTAAAAAGGTTATGCCACTTGTAAACCATGGATTTCTAGGGCAACAGTCCTCATAAACCATTAATATCTTTTCCAAAATGGTTTGGTGTTTTCCCTTGTTTTGTGAGGAATTTAATGATGATGCAAAATTCAATTTTATCCATATTTGGGGTTTTCTTCATGCTTGATGGGCTGCTTTGGCAATACCTGAAAGAACATGGACACAAGTAGGCTGAAATTTGGCACATGTACTAACAATAAGTCACACAATCAAACTGTGTGCACTAGTACTTCCACCTCTTTGATAAAACCCTTGGTCTGTGAATTTCTTGAGCACCCCTTGTATGAAGAAAAATCAGAATTATATTACCAGGTTATAAATATATAAGACTTGTGCTGAGCTTTTTTAAAATCAAGACCTGTATGGATCTTCTCAGCTTTCCTACTTCTAGGTCAATTTTTTGAAAATCAGTTAGCATATGAGTCAGCTTTCCAAAATTAACATAATTTTTTTCTTTCACACAGCAAAATTATTTTGAAATTTATCCATGTTCTGTATCAATAGGTCATTTCTTTTTATTGTTGAGTAATATTTCATTTTTTGTATTTACCACATTTTATTTATCTACTAGCCTGTTAATAGACATTTGGGTTGTTTCCAGTTTTTGACTGTTACAGATAAAACTAAGAACATTTGGGATCATTTGCGTCTTTGGACATAGGCATGGAATGTCTGGGTCATATGATCGGTATATATTTAACTTTTTAAGAAACTGCAAAACTATTTTTCAAAGTTTTTCTATTTTTCATTCTTATCTGCTATGTATGAGAATTCTAGTTGTTCCATTTTATTGCCTGGTAAACCTTTTTAAGTTTTAGCCATTCTCGTAAGTTTGTAGTGGTATCTTATCGTGGATTAATTTTCATTTCCCTAATGGCTAATGACTAATTGAGAATCTTATGTGCTTATTTGCATATATTATTTTTGGTGAAGTATAGTTAAAATGTTTTGTTCATTAAAATTCTTTTCTTGGGGAAAGCCGGGACGGCTCAGCGGGTTGAGCGCTCGCTTTGAGGCCATGAGGACCGAGGATCGAATCCCGGCTCCGGCCCAGGCAGGACCCACGTGCTGAACTGGGGAGTTCCCACAGTTCGGTTCTCTAACTGTCTCTGTCTCTGTCTCTCTCTCTATCTGTCAA
>PVKE010015847.1:0-32823 GCA_004027555.1 Craseonycteris thonglongyai
TCTTTCGTTTTGGAAATTGTGCCAGAGGGAGAATCGCAGGACAGGGTTATGAACTGTGTCTAAGCTTCAGGGTATTTTGGAAGAGCCTAAGGCCTCTAGTTTGCAGGTCCCTGAGGACACCTCTGCCCCTGGGCCATCGAAGCCAAGACTTTTTCTTTCCCGGACTCAAAATTAATCCCTAAGGGAGACCCAGAGGTCTGTGAACCACCTGAGAGGTAGCTGGAGGAGTGACACTGATGGAGCTGTGCATCACTTCTTCAGCTCCTGGTGCAGTTCTCGAATGCATCCATCCATGGGCTCATTACATTGCCTGAGCCTGTCACTAGTTGTGGCAATTCAAGCAGCTGCAATAGACTTTTGCACCCTTAGAAGTCACTGGTGACTTTAATTCTTATTCGTAATCTGGAGTGTCAAGGAGCATCAAAGCTCTCTGCTTATCAAGCCGCAGGACGTAGGAAAGGATAAGGACTAGGTGTGTGGTGTGGGGCTGAGACATGAGCCCTGATTCGGTGTACAAGCACTTCCCTCTTCCTGACCTTGGCAAGGTAACCCCGTGGTGCTTATACCCTGGGCCCTGAGTGGCAGCACATGCACATGACACACCGCAGTGTAGACAGCAGACCTACACTGCCAAGGAAAAAGGGCTGTGTGACTTTGGTCACGTGGGAGATACTCCTTAAACCCTGAGCACTTGGCTTTTTGCAAATCTGTGTTTGGCAGTTATGTAAGTAAAAAAATCAATGTTTTCATGGTTCAAGCACTGAAACTGGCAGTCTTTCGTTACATCAGCTAGAACTTCTTCAGCAAATGTAATGGTCATTTCTTAATGGTTACAGCAGAACTTGTGAAATGAAAGGCCTGTGCCCCCTCCAGGAAGGGCAAACCAAGGGAGGCTGCCCCTGCCCTGTGGCTTTCTGTCTCTTTGAAGTACGTGCCCAGGACCCTAGATCCATCCTGAGAAGGGAAGCAATACTTTCACTTTTCAAAATAAAGCTTCAACTAGCAGAATTGGGGCGCTGGTACCAGATGAGATGAAAAGCAGAGTTGGAGAGGTCATTGCAATTTGGTGACAGCTGTGAGGATGGAGGGGCCAGGCAGAGAGGTTGGAAGCACTTTGAAGCTGGATGGACCTAGATTCAACTCCCTGTGCTGCCACTTGAAAATGGTTGTTTCCTTTCTAGACATCAGTTTTATCATCTGTAAAGTGACCATAACAGTGCCTGTCTCACAAGGGTGGTGATGAGAAATTAAAGAATCTAATGTATGTGGAGTACTATGGCTGGCACATAATAATGCTCAGTAAAGTCCTCCTTTATGATCATTATTAGGTATGTCCCACCTTCTGTGTGACTCCTGTGAGTCCTCATGTGACTGTAACACAAAGAAATATTATGTTTTTCATGGAAGGTAAGAGGAATGTTGGAAATCCCGAACCCCCGACCCCCACCCCATCCCTGTGAGCCATCACCTCAGATTGGGGGAGGGGATCATTTGTGGCTTTGCTGAACACAGATGCCCATATTTAAGTTTTGCTTCTTCTCCTTTCTTCTTTGGCCTTAACAATAAGTTGCTATTATACCCTCTTTCTTTAAATTTCTACTTTAAAACAAAAATAGTAAGTTGCAGTTGTCCCAATGTATGTGTAGGTGTGTCTTATCGTGTGTGTTGGAACGAACGAGAGAGAAAGGGAAGAGAGGATGTGGGGTAGTCAGGTTTGAGTATGAAGGGAAGCTAGCCTGGCAGAATCCCTTTTCTGGGGCTGAGGAACCCGGTTAGGACTGAACCTGAGCCCTGCAGAGATCTGGCAGCCTCTCAGGGCTGCATCCAACATGCCCTGACTTTGCCAGGGCAGGTGGCAGATGGAGTCTTCAAAGCCAATGAGTTCAAAAATCCATTTCTCTCTCAGGGATTCTGGATAGCTTCACTGCTTTCTCAAAGGTCAGCCAGTATTGCTTCCTTTACTGTCCATGATGTCAAAGGCTGGGGAAGCTGTGCAGCCTCCTGCAGAGCAGGCTGCCTGGGACTTGGGGACAGGAGTGTCCCCTGCATGCAGCCTCAGGAGCTAACAGAGCTCTCTGGGCTTGCAACAAAGTCCACTGCACCATAGATCCAAGAGAAGATGGTGTTGGCCTGGCCATGTCCCAGCACCTTTTCCACCCTCCTGGATGTGGAGCTGACCTACATCATGAGCCCCAGGGAGAATCATAGAAATAGTCTCAGGTTTTCATCGCCTCTGTATCTAGTGCAGCATACTCTGCATCAACAGCTAGTAATCTTCTTTAACAGGAAAAGCAGACACAGACACTTTTTGGTTAAATCAAATTTTAGTTTTCCAAAAGATAGAAGGCAGAGACTTTCAATCAGAAAATCAGCAACATTATCCTGACTGACAAAGGTGCAAGTTTCTAAACCCCAAAGTCCTACTCAAGGGGTGCCCAGGGGTGGATAAGCCATTCTCTCTCCAAGCTCAGCCTTTTGTACATACATGTCTGGAAGCCTAGTGGGGTTCTGCACCCAACTAGTCTGATGGTCTGCTGCGACCACCTCCATGAGCCCAATGCCCCTGGAACTCAAGGGTTCTGCAATTCCCAGCATAACTAGCGAGCAGGTGTGGCACAGTGAACCCTGGTGTGCAGAATCCTCGTCTACCACCCAGTCTTCTTAAGGGTGTGAACTTAGAGCTATAGACCTAAGGCAAATGTCAGATATGCAGACTCAACAAGGAGTTACACTACTATGCCCATTAACCAGGGCTACATGCCGCCTGTCAGATGGCCAGCGGAGCTCATCTGTAGTCTTCAAGGTCCACACATTCCCAAGAGAAAGCATCTGGTTGCCCAGATTGGGTTAGGTGTCCAGCCCTGGTCCAATTTGCTGCAGATCAGGGGTCATGGAAATGTGAGCTCGTGCCCACTCCAGCAGGCATATGGGGAGAAAACTTCTTTTTTTTTTTTTTTAATATTTATTTTGTTTTTGACAGAGACAGCGACAGAGAGAGACAGGCAGAAGGGGGAGGGCCCAGAGCAGTCACCATAGTCATACATCATCAGTTTTCAAAATGGTTTTCTTCCACCCAGGTGGGCAGGGGGCCACACAGGTCAGAAACCAGGCCTGGGGCCTCCTGCATGGGAGGCACACCCCTCCGAGCTAGAGCTGAACCGGGGGTCTCTTACATGGGAAGCTACCCCTGGTGAGAACTGAACTGGGGGCCTCCCATATGGGAAGCACACCCCAGTTCAGCATATGAGTCCACACGGGCTGGGGCTTGATCCTTGGGCCCCAGGGCTGCAAGACAAGCACTTAACCTGCTGAGCCATCCTGGCTTCCCCAGGAGAATTCTTAAGAAGGGTCATAGCAGGACAGGAAAATTGACTCACAAGATTTCAAAGAGAGGAAGCCAGAGGCTGTAGCACTCTAGGGAAATTGTTATTCTCAACAGATTTAGGAAGCAGGAGTAATTCTCCAGAAAGAAGACGAATTGCCCGGAAAAAGCCACGCAGATCAGGTTCCCATCGAGGGGGCTTTGAGATGGTGCAGGACTTGGTTCCTGGTGACAATTAGACCAGTAGAGAAGAAAACTGAGACAAAAATCTGTGTTTAAAGTGTGGCCTGAGGCATAGAACAGGTCAGACTTTAGGGAGTGCTGCAACTCTGTAAGCTGGAGGCACTTGAGGTGCCCATTAGCACCCCAAATTATGGGTCTTTGGAAACACCCTGAACTCCGGTCCCCCTCAGTAGGGAGTGAACCTGGACTGGCGATCACATGCAGTGTCGTCTGGTAATGGGTCTCAAGAACGGGGTTCAAAGCTGAGCATAGGCCTAATGTGGATGTGAGGAGGTAGTGCTAACAGAGGAGAAGGGTGGGTACATGGAGGTCACATGCCACCATCACACCGTCTCCCCCATATTGTGGCATGCTCCCCACACATAGTCCAACAGGATGTCTCAGTGTCGCAGAGAACAAAATTGCCCCGGATGGAAACTTAGAGGACAAGAAGCACTTTAATGTACATTAGAATAATTCAAGAAAATATATATTCCTTTACTATCTAAAACAGATACCATCCTAGGAGGGACAGGAAGGGGAAAAAATGAACTTAATCTTGTTAATGAATGCTTTTCAGTATCTTTCAGGTTATCTTAGTTGCTTTGACATAAATCTTCAGTCAAATATAACATTCAAGTTCCCTCTTAGAACTGTCCTCCTCCCTAAACGTCTCCGCCCTCCTTCCTCCCTCCCAAGCCGGTGTGGAGGTGCAGGAACGCAAAGCCCACAGCAGGCCGCACTCTGGGTGCTTCCCTGTGACTGCTGGGCTTTGGCGGTCCCATGCCTACCTCACTGCCTGTGCTGCCAAGGGTTTCTGTGGGTGTCGCTCCCAGCTGTCCTCTCAGCACCTGCCTGGCAAGAAGATAGCTCCTTGGGAGCTTGGCCCCGCGCCGGGCTGACCAGGCCCCACTGGGCTGTTGACAGCCCTGCAGATCTCAGGTCTGGCTGTCCCTTCCAGCAGATGCCACACCTGGGAGGTCTTCTTTGCACTTGGTACAGGATCACTTCCCCACTTGCTGGAATACTGTCACCAGTATTGTCACCTCCTTTCCACATCTTCTGAGCATTTGAGGACACATAGAGCTGCAGGAGACCTGATGCCATTACAGACGCCCTGTCCATGCCCATGCGTGGCCACCTCTGCATTGTTCCGCTAGCACAGGGGCTGCATCTACCGCCAGCTTCCCCCGCAATCAGCCTGAAATGCGAGGTTTCAAGCCTACAGGGTAAAACCAGGGCCTCACCTCAGAGCCTCTTCTTTCTCTCTGTTTCTTCCACTGAAATTTCTACTTCCTTCTCCTGGCTGGTGGAAATTTTCTTCACATCCATAGCGTGATTCCTCTCTACCACTGCCTTATATTCAGATATGCAAGGTTTCCTCTCAACATGGAAAGGGAACATTTGGGACTTAGATGCATCTTTTTGGACAAGGCTTGGCTTTGGAGACTCTTGTTTCATGAGGGGCTAGCTGATCAATGTTTGACGCTATTATTTGTCTTCTGTGTGCAGGGATACATGGCATTTATTCATTGCATGGAATAACACAATTTACAGAGAATGGAAATACTGTATTGAAGAGCTATTGAAGTCATATTTGATAAATGAATGAAAGAGACATGTAATGAAAGCAACTGGGCTCCTTTAGTTCTAAAGTTCCACAGTTCCCCATTCAGTGGAGTTCTAAGTAGAAGTCAGTTTGGAGTGATGTAAATGGTGTTAAGACTAAATGGGCAGTAGGCCTCATGGAGATAACCCTTACTAAGCTCCATACCTGAATAACCTCTTCTCTATTCAGAAGGATGTGAGAAGAGGTCATTTTTTCCTTTGGTTCCCATGAACCACCATCTCATGATACTGGCTTTGCATTTTCAAGTGCAGTTGAGAAATATTAGGAACAGTAATTGAGACACCTCAGTAAATTATGACCTTCTCTCTTAAGCTGAAATGGGTGGCCAGGTTCTAGCGGACTTCAGTATCTTCTTTCATAAAAGATGGGGAAGCAGACACGCCAGAGACCCATATGGTGACTGGCAGGCCGTTGCACCCTGAATGAGAACGGATCAGGAGGTAACAAGGAGATTAGGCCAGGGAAACGTTTTAGTGGCAGTTTTACACAAGGTAACGACTTGTTCCACCTACATGTCAAGAGAAAAATCATGGGAAATTATTTTTTGGACAAAATAAAAGACTTATAATTGAGTTTTTTCCCCTCAAAATGAACTATTTTTATTGGTGGAATTTGGCATGCCAGTATCCATAAACACCTGCAGGACCACTGAAGCAAAACTGATTGCAAAGGACACAGAAAGGTTTGACATATTCGAGAATCTGAAAAACATAAACAAACCTGTTAGAATTTGTCCTGGTTGATAAGTAGCCCGAATGCAGTTTGGACAAGTAGCCATGGTTAGTGTTAATGGGGTGTTATGTTTCCAGCTGGTGGAGGGAATGGTCAGCAAACAAAGCTAAGAGCATTCACGTTTCCCACGCACATCTTCTTTCTTGTACTGAATTATTAGCGTGTGTGTGTGTGTGTGTGTGTGTGTACGCTAACCATTTTCTCATCTTCAGCAGGGATACAAAACCAATGACTGTTTCAAAAGTCTTTAGAGATAGCAATCATACACAACATGGAAGCATTAGGGTAAGTACTAGAGATAGGAAAGATAATAACAGTGTGTTGGAAAATAACACTGATGCCTGAACAGGAAGCCAACTGCACCTTAACTGTACTCTCATTCACAAATGACCCTGCCCCAGCAGTCACTGTCCTGGACTGTTTCTGTGACACATTTGAATACTATTTAAATAAGGAAGTGGTTAACAAAGTGCTTGAGTCCTCAGCAATCTCCATCTCCAGGACTGGCTAATATAATGGGCCGATGCCCACCCCATAGATGAAATGAAGAAGGATGGTTTATTCGAGCCTCTAAAAGAACCAGCTCCCTTAACCAGCTCCTGTGTTATCGGGAAAGAGAGTATTTCCCAGGCTAAGGGGCCTAGAACAGTGTGAAGCTTGCTGTCGGAGGACAAAGAACAAGACCACTGCCCCTGGAAAAGGCCTTAGAGGATATGAGCCTGTTGAATTTGGGAGATATCCTGAATATCACCAGAACAACCTAGTGATGAGATAAAAATTGAGTTGATTGCTTGCCTGGTAAAGGAAGGGGAAAGGCAAAGTCTGATTTGTAGAGATTTTGAAGTATGTTTTAAGGTTGGCCTTTCCATACAGCGAAGGGGATAAGACAGGCTGAGGGAGCTTGGTTAGGACTGAGTAAAGATAATATCATAGTTGAGGAAGACACAGCAAGGTGAGGATTTTGAGACCAGTATTTAAGAGCTTTGGGGTATAAACTGTATGATGAGGAAAAATTAATAGTCTTTTCAGGAACTCCCTGTAATGAGCAATAATGTTATTTGCAACTTTTAACTTTCTTGGCAAGTGTCTCCTCTGGGAATAGTAGAGTTATGTTAATGAAGACACTAGACTAGTAAAGTCAAGTTAATGTAGAGTATACTCTGTAGACAGTATTGGGGTAGATGGCTTCAGTTCTTAAACCCCAAGAACAAAAGCAGGAGAGCTGACAAGGATCTGCCCAGTTCTGCAAGAACCCACCTAGAATAGATGTTTGTTCATTGCCTCCCTAGCATCAACCCCCCTTTCTGATGGCCTGACTTCTGATTGGAGATTCTAGGAATCCTGGCTCCATTCTTGGCTCCAGGCCATGATTTAGTCCCAGGCTAAACCAGTCAAGCCAACTGCAAAAACTGATTTAATCAGAGAGTATCAGAACATTTGGTGTGACGTCATGGACAAAGACATTCTTTCTTTCCTCTTGGATGAAAACAAAGAAACATACCCTAGGAGCAGCTGTGGCCCTTTTGGACTTCTAGAGGAGTCAGACTTAGGGTAAGGTCAACTCCATGGGTGGCAGAATAGAGAGAGAAAAATAATCCAGACCCTCAAATACATGGTTGAGCTACTGGAACAAAATTCTCCTCTGGCCTTTAGGAATATATAAGCATATAAATTCCCTTAGTTATGTAAGCAATATGAGGTGGATTTCTGTTGCTTAAAACAAAGTATACCTTTTCTGGGGCCAGCTGAATGCCTGTCTCAATTGGGGTGCTCTTGGAATGAAGAGAACCATTCCCAAAGCTGCCATGAGATCAATCCTTCGTTTTTTTTTTAAGGATTTATTTTATTGTTTTTGACAGAGAGAGAGAGAAGGGGGAGGGCCCAGAGCAGTCTCCACAGGTGTATGTCTTTAGTTTTTCAACATAGTTTCATTCCACACGGGAGGGCCAGGGGCCTCCTGCATGGGAGGCATGCCCTGTGAGCCAGGGGCAGAACCTGAGGCTTCCCACATGAAAGCTCACTGGCAGGAACTGAACTGGCCCCCTCCCACCATGGGAAGAACACCACAGTTCAGCATATGGGTCTGCATGGGCGAGGACTGGGACTCGATCCTCAGACCTCAGGGCTGCAAAGTGAGCATTCAACCCACTGAGCCATTGTGGCATGCCCGAGATCAACCCTTCTGTTTTGCTCACTATGTTATGGTATGGTGCCTAACAACATACATGGCGCATGGTAGACATTCAGTAAAGTTTTCCTAATGAAACAGATTAGTGATGTTTGGTTAATTAGCTCCTGTATTGAAATAGTAGGTTCTGCTCTTAATGACATTCAAGTAACGTGAAAGATTAGGAGAAAAACTGTTTTCATTTTGCTTTCTATCATATTTATCAAAGGGAAACTCATGGACTTGAGGGAGCTGTGGGCATCTGTCCATCTTATGGTGACAGCTCGCATGAGTTGATAAAGACACAGTTCCTCAGGCATGAAGATCAGTCCTTCCCCATCATCATCTCCTACCATGTACTGCAATCCATTTGTTTAGAATGAAAATAAAAATCTATACTCATTTAATAACAGTATTTTAGCAACTCTAACATCATCTTTTCATCCTATATATTTATATTTTTCTTTTTCTTTATAAGTTAAAGCTCAGTTGTGTTTATTTTTATTAAATTTATTGGGTTGATATTGGTTAGTAAAATTATATAGGTTTTATAATTATATTTTTTATTAATATATCATCTATATGTTGCACTGTGTGCTCACCACCCAGAGTTAGTTCTCCTTCCATCACCATCTATTTGACCCTCTTTACCTTCATCTTTCATCCCTCTCCCCCATTACCTTCTGGTAACCATTAAACTGTTGTCTTTGTCAATGAGTTTTTGTTTCTTTGCTTGTCTTGTTCCTTTGTTGCTTTCAGGTTTATATTCCACATATGAGTGAAGTCATATGGTCCTTGAATTTTTCTGTCTGACTTATTTCACTTAGCATGACGATCTCAAGATTCATCCATATTGTCACTACTGGCGGTATTTCATTTCTTTTTTTTTATGGGTGAGTAATAGTGCACTGTATATAAGTACCACATCTTCTTTATTCAGTTATCTATTGAAGAACATTTTGGTTGTTTCCATGCCCTGGCCACAGAGAATGATGCTGCAATGACCTTCAGGGTACATGTATCTTTATGGATAAATGTTTTCAGATTTTTGGGGTCGATACCAAGAATGAGGGTTGCTGAGTCATATGATAATTCTATTCTTAATTTTTTAAGAAACCTCCATACTGTTTTCCATAGTGGCTGTACCAATTTATATTTCCACCAGCGGGGATGCTGGAAGGGCTCAGTGGGTTGAGTGCTCGTCTTGTAGCCCTGGGGTCCAAGGATCAAATCCCATTCCCGGCCCATGCGGACCCATATTCTGAACTGTGATGTGCCCAGGTAGGTTCTCACTGGCAAGAGATTCCTATATGGGAGGACTCCGGTTCGGCTCCTGCCCCAGATGTTTCCCATGTGGGAGGCCCCAACTCACCAGGGCATGCCTCCCATACGGGAGGCCCCAGGCCCACTTCCTTCCCTGCACAGCCAACTCTGCCCACCTGTGGAATGAAACTATGTAGAAAACTAATGTCATGCAACTATGGAGCCTGCTCTGCACGCCCCCCCCCCTTCTCTCTCTCTCTCTCTCTCTGTTCAAAAACAATTTAAAAAAATAATAAAATATATTCCCTCCAGCATTGTAAAGTGTGTCCCAAAATTCACGCAAGAAGTAATTTTGATAGAAAACACAGGTTTATAATTAAAAATTGTAAATTTTTATTGCTCAACAATGAAAATGCATTGTTCTTTCATGTAGCGCTCCATTTTTAATAACCCTGAACTGTCAGCTGTCACGCTGTCTTTTTTTTTCATTGGCAACACTTTACTGCACAAATGATGCAAAATTCAAATCTTGCGTGAATTTTGGGACATCCTTTATGAGGGTTCCTTTTTCTCCACAGCCTCTCCCAACACCTGTTATTCCTTGTCTTGTTGATGATACACATTCTAATAGGTGTGAGGTGGTATCTCATTGTGGTTTTTATTTGTATCTTCATAATAGCTAGTGAAGTAGAGCATTTTTTCATATATCTGTTGGTCATTTGTATGTCTTCTTGGGAGAAGTGCCTATTCAGGTCCTCTGCTCATTTTTAATTATACTTGTATGTTTAAAGTCTGTGATTAGTAGTGATATAATTACATATGTTCTCCCATTTTAAATAAAGTTCAAAACACAAAATGTGATGACATTGATAAATGACATGCTTAAAAATAAGGAAAGGGGGTTTCAAGCCAGGGGAACTTCACAAATCATTGAGCACTTATTAATTAAATCTTAACTTATAGGTATAGGTTGTACTATCAGGAGTTGTGCTCAGATTATCAGAAAGAAGAGCAGTTATGAACAGGAAGACCAAAGCATAATTTTGTTTTCCTATGTAGCTGAGGGTCTTAATGGAGTATGCTTAACCGTTGTAAATATCGATGGTGTCCAGATTGAGAAAGTTTACTAGAGGAAGGTTATAAAATCAATCAAAAAAGCAAATGCCATCAAGAAGGATTAAGACTGAGTAAACATGAACAGTGTAAATGTTCTGGATTTTTTTTTTCCTATTAACGCCTAATGAAGGCTCCGAAGGGGGCATGGAGAGGTAGATCCAGAGTGCTTTTTGTTGGGACTTGTCTGCATTCTCTCTCCTTGTTATATCCAGCATATCAAGGCTGAGCATCTGATCCTTCTTTCCTCATTCTGGAAGGTTCCATACAGGGATAGAGGGTGGGGCCCTCCAATGGCTGTGACTGTGGGCCCAGATCCAGCCTCTAACAAGGGGCCCACAAGTCAGGCAGGGGCAAGGTGGGCTTTTAGTGTTCAAGTGATGGCAGAGCTTTTCATGCAGACTTTTAGGACTGAAGTCAATTCAAGTGGGGTCCCAACTTGGCAGACTGGGTCAGCCTGGTGGTGGAGGCGAAAGTGAGTTAGACTCACTTTGGCACATAAGGTAGAGGAGTGAATTGACAACCAAGGCCCCTTGGCTATGGAAAATTGTATACAGGACCCCACAGCATGGCAGGGTGGCGAATGGACTGGGCTGTTTCTCTACCTGGAGCCTATAGGGTGAAGTCCACATTGTGTTCCTAGGTAACTGGGAATGAAAGAATCTGATCTTTCACTTGCATTTAAAATGTTATGTTCCTAAAAGCAGTACAATGTCCACTCCCAGGATTACTACTAATGGTTCTTATCCTACTGCTTAAAAATACTGTGAAACTTCCATTGCTTTTCAAATGTGGAGCCATAGTATCATGTAAATGTGGGCTTACCTAGAACTTAGTCTTATACCAGGAATAAGGATCCAGGAATCCTTGCAGAGAAAGGAACAGTATACTCAGAGAACCCTGTACTCTCAGGATAACAAGGAGAAATCAGGGATACTGCTGAGTGCAGCAGTATCTAAGCCATTGCACACAGTGCCCTATCTGCTCCACCTCCAGCCCTCCTGCCTGCTCTCACTTGTCAGCGGACACGAAAGAGTTAAGTGAGCACAAAAAGCCTTGAGAAAGCTGGGCTTTGTTACAGGTAAATAGCTTTTAGCTCCAGCTGCTGCTGCCAGAGAAAATGCTCGAAAGCAAGAAAGGGAATAATAGGAAAGAAAAGGATTTTTGAATCACATGGGAGTCTTCAAGGACTACTCTGCTCAGAAGATGTTCCTCTTACTGCTTCAAGCCAATGATTCTCTAAAGCCCATAGCACAGACGTAGCGTCCTTCACATGGGAGCCCAGGAGACTGCTCTTTTGGGTATGGGCTTCCTCAGTAGCAGGAATTGAGGACAGAGTAATAATAGCAGTAGCACTGGAAATGAACCTCTGAGCCCTGTGTTATAGATGAGGTGGGTGGTTCCGATCTTTATGAGAGTCCTTGAGAAATTGCAGGTAGACTGCGGTAACTCTTTGCTTAGTGCATCAGCTACAAAGACCAGAGGGGACTCCATGAGCCAGGGAATGATGAAAGAAGAAACAGATCTGAACCAGACTCAAGTCTTTACCCATTCCCACCCAGGGAGGAAGCCTGGAAATTAAAGGCTGGGCCCCCTCCACTATTGTCCCCGCTCTGTGCTCAGAGAACATTGGGTGTCCTTTGTTTCTAATGCTCTGTGTTGCTGAGTGGGATATTCCTGCTTAGTCGCTGTTGGGTGGGGTAGGATGTTGTAAAAAAGATTGTGGTTGAAGAAGCTAAACCAAGAATAGGTTTGGGAGCGAGAGATATGGTGGAATGCAGCCAGTCACAAGGAAAGGAATTTGGTGCTTTGTGGGTAAGGGAGAAACGGCTAAAGAGATAAAAGATATTTTAAGGATATTTGGAATCAATTTTGCTGACAGAAGACAAGATAATACTCATAGCTCAGGAAATCTTCAGTAGGATTGACATTTGGATTATATTATGAGAACTTGCTGAGTTTAACTCTTAGACTGGAGGGTCCATGAGGTCTTACATAATTCTAGGTTATTTGTAATCTGCTGTTCCTATGCATCCAGGCATATACAAATTTAAGTTAGTTCTTAGCAAATTTAACCATATACTTAAAGGCTTAAATTAGTTGTTTAACACAGTAGTGTACAGTTTTTGGAGAGTTTTTGTTGAACACTTTTATGAAGTCAAATCTAATTTAGAAATTGAATGCGTAAAACACCAATGTAAGAGGTACTGTGGTCAAATCAGACAGAAATTGTGGAGAGCAAAATCAGTTTATTCAAGAGGAAGGCATGATGACCCAGTTAAGCTTCCTGGTGGACTAGCCTGGTTGCGCTGCGTTAGTAATGTTTAATACAGAGGATAACCTGATGCCGGCTCTGCCACTTAGAGTTGTGTGCTTGAGCCAGTTACCCAGTCCCTTCTGAAGATCAGGTTCCTTCTCCATGAAATAGGGCCATTAGTACCTAGTTTTAAAAAACCCTTGTGGTGATTAAATGATGTACCGGTAAGTATATGACAGTACCTAGTATACAGTATCTAGCAGTGAAAGATGCTCACCAACAGTTGAATAAGTGGGAAAATAAAACTCTACCTAGCTTTTCAAGTTACTGATTTGTGATGATGCTATTGTAGTACTCGAATAAAGACAACTTTTCTGGGGATATTCTAAGTGTGCCATTTCTCTGGCTTTTAGAATCTCATTAAGATCCAGATTATACATATATGGAATGGAGCACTATGTCTCGAATGACCTTAGCTATGACTTAGAGTAAGAAATACATTTTATGTCATAATGCACATACAGATATAAAACTTAAAAGTTTCATGAAATAACACATACACACATGTGATGCATTTTTTAAATGTTTTATATAATTTTTAAAATACTGTTTAGGGAAGCCAGGATGGCTCAGTGCGTTAAGCACTCACTTTGCAGCCCTGGGGACCGAGGATTGAATCCTGGCCCCAGCCCATGCGGACCCACATGCTGAACTGGGGTGTACTTCCCATATGGGAGGACCCCAGTTCGGTTCTTGCCTCCTTGGCCCCAGTTTGGCCCCTGGCTTGAGGGGCTGTGCCTCACAAGAGGGAGGCCCCCAGCCTAGTTCCTACCCTGAGCAGCTCCCACCTACCTGTGTGGAATGAAACCATGTTGAAAACTGATGACCTACAACTACGGAGACTGCTCTGGGCCCTCCCCCTTCTCTCTGTCTCTGTCCAAAAAAAAAATAATAATAATAAAATAAACTCTTTTAAAATAAAAAAAATACTGTTCACAACCATTAAGTTGATTTCACAATCCCAATAATTAGAAACATTGTACACTATGAACAACTGGGGTAAAGGTGGTGTGCATTTAGGGAGGCCAATGTAATTTGGATGTAGTGTGAGAGAACTTGGAGGAAAATGTGGAATCATAGCCGACTATATGCATTTCTAAGGCTATCAGAATGCTTTTTCTCCAAAAGACCAGAATTCTAGGCTTTTCATTACATCTATTTGTCAGGAAACGATGTCATGGCTTGGTTTTAGCTTTTCTGCATGGGATACTATATGCCTCGGTTTGTGTTGCCACATTTGTATGAGCACAAATAGATTATTATTTTGTATCACAAATATTTAACCCCTGGTTTGGAGCTGTGCTTAGTGTTACAATGCTCAAACAATGCAGAGACACCAACTGTATTTATAATCGAAGAAAAATGTGTAAAGCCACAGAAGGAAGGAAGAGGCGATTCTTGTTGGACATGTGTGTCACTGGTATGAAAGAGTTCCTGAGGTAACTAGACTCTTTCCCTCCTGCCTGGTGCCAGGCACTATCCTAAGTGCTAAGGACTCAGTGCCCACCTTTAAGGACTCTGGTGAGGCAGTCTGACAGTAAATTGCAAAATCTGTGTTTTCAAAATTTGGGAGCATAGATGAGCATTCCCAACCACCTACTGGGGAAGGGTCATGACCAGAGAATACACTGACCCACTTGGGCTGGCTCCTGAAAATTAGTAGGAACCCTTCTGTTGAGTGAAGAGGAAAAGAAATTTTAAGGAGAAATATTAACACATTCAAAGGCAGGAAGTTATGAAAGAGGAGGTGTGGTGCCTGAACCACCAAGGAGTTCAGGATGACTAAACCCCAGGGTGCATGGGGAATGGAAAGACTTTCAACAATGGTTAAGAATTTGAACTTCCTGCTAGGACAGTAATGGAACATTGGAATGATTTTAAGAAGAACTGCAGCATACTCAAATTTATACTTTATAAGTACCATGTTGACCATCTGGAGGAGTGTGGGTGAGAGGGGATGAGACAGAAGACAGAGGCAATGACAGTGGTCAAGATGAGCCAGGCTCGGGCCTGAGGCAGGTGGATGTAGAGGGGATAGGTGGGGAGGAATCAGTGCCCTGGCGCAGGTTTGTGAGAGGTCAGGGAGAGGGAGGAGGCCAGGATGAGAACCAGGCCTCTGTGTTACAGATGGATGGTCCTGACATTTACTGTGCTACAGAATGGTAGAGAAGGGACAGGGTGTTTGGGGCAAGACTGAGGGAGGGGAAGCTGACAAGGAAAGAGGGGAGATGAAGGAATTTCAGTTAAAACTCCCAAGAGCAGAATTTGACAAAATGGACCATTCATGTCTTCTGAAAGATGCTCTTCTGGATGATACAAGGTCTGGCAGTTCATGAACTTATCCTAGCAAAAATGCTACATACCTCATTGCTGACTATCACTACAGTCACCTTCGAAGGACTCCCCTTGGGAAGCTGTGCACTGATGCCAGCACCTAGTCCCCCCTTCAAAGCAGTTTTGAAACTTTTTCTGGAATGGTCATCAGAGCCCTTGTCATATTACCCTTGATATCCTGAATGTCATCAAAATGGCTTTCTTTCAATATTTCCTTTCTCTTCAGGTGAAAAAGAAAGTCATTGTGGCCAGATAAGGGTGTTGCAATACAGTTATTTGTTTACTGGCTAAAAACTCCCTCACAGACAGTGCTGTGTGAGTTGGTACATTGTCAGGATGCAAGAGCCATGAGTGGTTGGTGAAAAGTTCAGGTCAGTTTTGCCTTTTTCATGCAGCCTTTTCATCATTTCCAGCTAGTCACTGTTAGTTCAGTTGGTTCAAATTCATAAAGAACAATCCCTCTGATATCAAAAAAGGTTAGCAGCATCATTTTGACTCTTGATATGGACTGAAGGAACGTTTTTGGTCATGGAGAATTGGCTGACTTCCATTGTGCATTTTGATGCTTTGTTTCAGGGTCATGTTGGAACACCCATGTTATCATACCAGTGAAAACATGGCCCAAAACATTGTCTTGCCTCTCCAAAAGGTCTTGGCAAACTCAAGCTCTGAACTTCTTGCAATGGCACACAAAAACATGCAACAACAATAATGAACGCCACTCAGCGAGATACAGCCACACATGGACACAAACACAGCTGTGAGGCACTGATATACCAAGGCTATGAAGCCTTACTGAGTTGTCTGTACAGGGCTGCCAATGTAAGTGCATGCTGGCAAGTTTGCAAACTTCATTGCCAAACTTTGTATATTGTGTTCACAATTAGCTTACAGAGATTTTTAACCATCCACCTCTCATTCAGAGATGTACACATGTGTTCCTATCTTCTACCCTTTTGTTAGCTGACAGGCAGTCAGATTCTATTTTGGGCCTAAGACCATGTGAAGAAGGCAGATTGGTTCACCTGGTTTTTAAATGAAAATGCCTGTGTCCCAAATCTGCTGACAAAGGCCAATTAGCCTGAATTTTAAGCTCCAGTCCCCCTGGGGAAGAGATGTCAGGAAGCTCTACGGACAAAAGCTCTCTCCCTGAATGCAGGGAAGCTGCAGGCTTTCCCAAGTGGCACACGTATCATTTTGAGAGTCTGGACTGAGCTGTGCCCCTACTGAGGTCCCTGAGAAGAGAAGGGACTTCTCCTGTGCATTGTAGCCCTCTCCCTGCTGAGGCCAAAAGTGAAAAAAGAATCTGAAACAGCAGTCATCAAGGGAACTCAGGTGGACGGGGTGTCCTCCCAATAAGGAGGAGAGGAGGGAGCCAGGACTAGAGAGACAGAACAACACTCAGACAGCCAACGCCGGCCCCAGAGCAGGCCAGAGCAAAAGGTTGGCTTAGCACAATCTGTTCCAATCCATTTCAAATGAACAAACAATATTTTAAAATCCTTCCTCAACACTGGACCCCATCCCTCAGCATTCCTTTAAATTTCTCAGATATCTTGTGCGCATGGGGTGGTTGGGCGGACTACCAGTTCCTCTGTCAGTGGGTCTTCCTACCCTGAAGGAGAGCAGTCTCAGCAAGCCGTGGCATCTGGTGGTATCTGGACTAGAGCCAGACACAATGAGGAATTAGAGTTAATGCGTATAGACAACTCCTCCAAGTATTTTTAAGATTTATTGTTTTTGATAGAGAGAGACAGAGAGAAGGGGGAGGGCCCAGAGCAGTCTCCATAGTTGTATGTTATCAGATTTTGACATAGTTTCATTCCACACAGGTGGGTAGGGGCAGTGCAGGGCAGGAATGGTCTGGGGGCCTCCCGCATGGGAAGCACATCCCAGTTCAGCATATGGGTTCATGCGGTCTGGGGCTAGGATTTGATCCTTGGTCCCCAGAACTGCAAAGCGAGAGCTTAACTTGCTGAGCCATCCTGGCTTCCCCAACTCCTTCAAGTTCCTTGGCTAAAAGGGGAAGGCAAGAGACAGGCCAGCTGCTAGAAGAAAATGAATGAGTTTTGACAGTGGGATTTTCTTTTTCAGAAACAAGAAATGCAAGCATTTCTTTAGGCGGAGGTAAAGTCCAGCAGGGAGGGGTGATTTGAAGATGTGGGAAGGAGAGGGGATAACTGATGTGTGAGCTCTAACTTGGAGACACACAGCCCTGGGCCTAGGCCCAGCTCTTCCCACTGAGCACATAGGATGTTCCTCTCCCCTAATTCAGGCACATCATAGTTCGATTTCCTCTCAGTGGCCTATGGAAGCAGATGTTCTCTACAGGGGGGAGAAGGAGTAGCTTTGTACTGCTCTCTGTACATGGGCAGAGCACCCAGAATTTATACAATGCCTTAACATCTCTCCCACCTATCAGAACTGAGGCCCACAGCCGCCTGCCTCCTCCTGTCTTCCAGCTTCTCCAGGTCCCCAGGTTTTCTCTGCACGCTTGCTGCACACTCCAGTGTCCTGCCAGCAGCTCTGCCCACTTCTGGCCTAGCTCAGCCCTGAAAGGACCTGTTCCCTTCTGTGGGCCTTTTGGATTCTGCCAAGCCTTTGATCAGCATTCAGACCCTGCTCTTATTCATCCATCGACTTCGATCACATTGTCTGGAACCACCCGGTCTCTGCCACTACTCTGCTCTGCACTTTGAAACTACCTTTCAGATCAAAGCCCCACTCCCTGTCAAACCAACGCAGGGCTTACACGCCACCCCCACCCCCACCCCCATGTCCCACCCCTGAGACTTAAATGGACATGCCACACCTCTGCTTAGACCGCCTCTTCCTGGTCAGTCCTCTCCTCCCAGTTCTCATTTACAGCCCCATCTCCATTCACTTCTAGGAAGTCCAGCTGGGAACAGTCTTTGAGTATTTATTCCCAAATCCTGAAGAGCCCAATGCTGATGTGACAGTCCACCCTCACCACTCAGAATGCAGGCACTCACTGTGCCCTTTGGCTTCAATCAGACAAATTCCGGGACATTCAGAGGATGAAGCATTCTGAACAATGCTCCTAAAAGCCCAACTTAAATAGGAAGGACAAAATGCAAGGAGACAAAAGAAAAAAATTATACAGCTAGTGGAGGCATGGAGATGTACACAATACAGGGATGCCTTGGAATTCAAACTTAATCCATCCCAGAACCCTGTTTGAGTTCCAAAACATTTGAGTTCCAGGATGAGTGAGCGTTCAGATAAAGCTACGGGTTGTACAGTCCATACGTCCCACGCAAACAAGGTGTTGGCGTTTGGATTCCAAGCAGTGTTCGGAGTCCGAGGCAAAATTTGCTTGATTTTTTCATTCAGGTTCCAAGTTGTTTGAGCTTTGGGGTGTTTGGATTCCAAGGTATCACTGTATAGAAGAGAAGAAGTCACTGGATTCACTTTCATGATGGTGTGAGATCTTCAGTTAGAACCTGAAATCTAAACCTCCTGGGAGGCTTCTTTGTAGCAGGAAACAGGGAAACAGGAGCTAAGGGGAGTCACTGTGGGAGCCCAGGGTGGGCTGATAGAAAGGAGGATCTCAGGTTGCCTGTGCTGATGCCCCGGTGGGCTTAGCAGAATGACCCCTCCTGAGGACGTGTCATCGGTAGAGGGGCAATCTTCTAAAGCAGGGGTCTCCAAACTACGGCCCGCGGGCCACATCCAGCCTGCAAGGCCCTCTCATCCAGCTCATGGAGACCTTTTTATCTGAATAAAATAATATTAAATAAATAGTTAAAAACAACATCTATGTTTTGATTCTTTTTTATTTGGATCTCGAGTGTGTAGTCGGCCCCCAAACTGCTGTTTGATAGTTAATACGGCCCGCGGGCTGAAAAGTTTGGAGACGCCTGTTAAAGTGAAGCACAGCACTAGTGCAGAGATATAATCTCATGGTGGGGGACATGCTCACTGAGGAGACTTTTCCTGGAAATCGTCTTTGGTGGAAAAGAGGACCTGCCATGTTCTTGCCATACTGACAAGATATATCAGTTGTAATACTTCTGATGTAATGAACAGAAATCTTGACACAAACTGGATTAAACAGTGAGAAATGTGTCATCTGGCTAAGGAATTAGAAGGAGGATGCTGTTCAGAGATTGCAGCTTCAGTGGTTAATGATGGGGGACAAGAACGCTCCATCTTCCCAGGCTGCTGAGCTGTCGTTCCTTTTCGATTCATCTCCAGATTGGTGGCTAGATGGATGCAGTTCCAGGCACTGCATGCAGACATGAACATAACCGGAGGAAAAGGCACTTGTAGCCCTCTATTAGAAGCAAGGAGAAAAGTTCCTCAAACCTTCCTCAGACTTTCTCCTTATATGTCATGGCCAGACATATGCCAGTTTCTGAGTCAATCGCTAGCAAAAGGAACAGGATTATATGGGTAAACAGGTTCAACTCCACAGATGGCCTTCCCCTGAGATGCCTAGATAAATGGGGACAAGTGGAAACCTGGCAAATCCAGCATTCACTTAGGAAGGAGGAGATGTGGGGAATGGGTGCTGGGCAGGTAATTACAGTGTATTTTACGAGGCATCTTCTGATTAATGTAGACAGTGAGTACAGGTAAACAACATACACAGCTGAACCTTGAACAACACAGGTTTGAACCACGTGGGTCCACTTAGGAGGGCCGACAATTAAGTTCATGAACTTGCCACCGTGCACTTATGTTGGCAGCACTGTACAAACAACTTGGTAAGGTTTCATAACTTGGTATATCAGTGTCTCACAGCTGTGCTCATGTTGACGTGTGGTGGTGTCTTGCTGAGTGGTGTTCATTAGTGTTGTTGCACGTTTTTGTGTGCCGTCACGAGAATGTCAGAGCTTGAATTAGAATCAAAGAGCAAACATGAAATTTTCTTGTTAAACTTAGCAAGAGTGGAGGTGAAATCAGACATGTTAGTCCAAGTTAATGAGGATAACTCCATGAAGAAAACGGCAGTGTACAAATGGATTAAATGTTTTTCTGAGGGGACAGAAAGTGTCACTGATGAAGAGAGGTCAGGGTGGCCAGTAACAAGCAGAACTGATGAAAACATTACAAAAATTTGTCAAATTGTGCATCAAAATTTTCAGCTAACTGAGAAGCATAGCAGATCAAGTAAACATCAATAGAGATACGATGAGGAAAATCTTAACTAAAAATCTTGGCATGAGAAAGGTGTGTCCCAAAGGAGCTCACCGATGGACAAAAGCAAAGGAGAGTCAAAGTTTGCTGAAGCCTTTTGGAGAGGCAAGACGATGTTTTGGGCCATGTTATTATTGGTATGATAACATGGGTGTACCAATACGACCCTAAAACAAAGTGTCAAAGTGCACAATGGAAGTCACCCCATTCTCCATGACCAAAAAATTCCATCAGTCTAAATCAAGTGTCAAAATGATGTTGCTAACCTTTCTTGATATCAGAGGGATTGTTTATTATGAATTTGTACCAACTAGACGAACAGTCAACCAAGGTGACTGTGGAAGTGCTGAAAAGGCTGAGTGAAAAAGACAAAATGACCTGAACTTTTTGCCAACAACTCATGGCTCTTGCATCACAACAATGCACCAGCTCACATAGCACTGTCTGTGAGGGAGTCTTTAGCCAGTCAACAAATAACTGTATCGGAACACCCTCTCTACTCACCTGATCTGGCCCCCAATGACTTTTTCTTTACCCAAAGATCAAGGAAATATTGAAAGGAAGAGATTTTGGTGACATTCTAGACATCAAGGGTAATACTACGATGGCTCTGATGGCCATTCCAGAAAAAAAGTTCCAAAACTGATTTGAAGAGGGGACTAGATGCTGGCATCTGGTTATAGCTTCTCAGAGGGAGTACTTCAAAGGTGACTGTAGTGATATTCAGCAATGAGGTATGTAGCACATTTTCTAGGATGAGTTTGCAAATTTAATTGTCCAACTTTGTGTACATCAACTTTTTCAATAAATGCTATGTTATTTTCTTTTCCTGATGATTTTAATAACAAAGTTATACTCCAACTTCCTTTATTGTAAGAATGCTGTATGTAATATATGTAACATATAAAATATGTGTTAATCTACTGTTTATGTTTTTGGTAAGGCTTTCAGTCAACAGTAGGCTATTAGTTAAGTTTGGGGAGAGAATAGGTTATATAAGGATTTTTGACTGCAGAGGGTGTCAGATTCCCTAGCCCCTGTGTTGTCAAGTGTCAACTGTATATTAACATAAGAAAGAGAAGGACAAGAAAAATGTGTATAAAAACAAGAACTCTTTGGCAAAATATAAGTAATTAGGCCCTATTCTATAACCACAGAGATTATGATAACAAAAGGAATAATGTTTGGATATGGTCAGATTCTACCATCAGCTTTAGGATAAAGAGTTTCAAAAACTCAAAAGGGGAAAAAAAGTAGATAGTTTTAATCCCTGGGAACCTAGATTGGAGAGACTCAAAATATTTGAAAAGCTCTTTAAAATGCTATTCTGACTTTACGATCAGAATGATAGTAATAGAGGTCCTCATAGAAACACATGATGACTGATATAACAAAGGCCTTCCCCTGATTTGAAAGACGTTATTTGCTAACCTCAGGCAGAATCCTTCCTACAGACTGATGAAAATACCATCTCTGTCCCCTAACAGTGTCTGTGTGACCTTCCAGCTGTGACTCCATCCACTCCTCTGATGTCTGCCCATAACAGTTCTGGCTCCATTATCTGCCCTCCTGGAAACCATTTCTAGCCATTTTCCAAAAGCTCAAGCCAATATGGGCAGCAAATTAAGTCTGAATCCCAGTTTGCCAGACCAGCAGCCCCTACTGAGAACCTCTCCAGGTGAGAGATGGTCCAGCTGCCGGCCTGCTGCCCACCTGCCTCCGGTTGTGTCTCTACACCTGCTATCAGGAGACATTGACTGAGACTAGGAGCTCTTCAGCGACCCAGTGCTGCCAGTTCCCACACGAGTGGGGACCCTGAGAGGGACGGCACCCCACCCCCCACCCCCACCCCAGTCTGGTCTAATCTAGGCCTTCTCACTGTTTCTAAGCCTAAACCAGGATGGAAGATGGTGTCAGGCCTGACTTGCAGGACACTTGTCACTTTGAGAATGACAGTCAAAGCCCCAGGGGTAAGTTTGGAGCTCCCAGAGGTGCTCAATGCAGGGCTTGTGCTGCCGACACTGTGACTCGACTACTTCACTTGGGATCCTGAAAGGAAGGACATCAGCTTCCCTCTCTACACACCTCTACCCCAGCACTGGCCACCAGCCTCTCTAGCTTCCCACCCAGATTGGCCTCCTCCTTTATGACGCTGGGCTTCCCTGGACTTTTGTCAGCGATTTTCTCCAGTCCTGGTGCTCTCAGGTTCTCCAAATATTCACATGAGGAATAGGCTCCTGCCTCAGTGTCAAGCAGTCCCCAAAGAGCAAATGGCCTTTTCTTGGTGCCTTTGATCGGCTCTGCTACCTTTTGCTGCCCTCTGCTGGCTATCCTTGTCACTACAGGCAACCTTTCAAGGTTCTGATGGCTTTCACTGATGTGCTTATTCATAAACACTTATTCAGGGTCACTCAGTACTACACAATGGCTAGATACTGAGTATTCAGTGATTAAAAAAACAACACATGGTGATTGCCTTCTAGGAGCACAGTCTAGTGAGGAAGAGGGGAGAGAGAGAGAAAGAAAAGAAGGAATATGAATATAAATGGGACTGAATAAATTCTATTATACCTCCGTGGAAGCCTAGATTTGCTCATCATTCCAAAGACTTTGCCTCCTAGCACCTTCACCTGACAAAATCCTTAGAATTGAGCACCCAGGGAGACAGAGAGAAGGGGAAGGACCCAGAGCAGTCTCCATAGTTGTACGTCATCAGTTTTCAACATGGTTTCATTCTACACAGGTGGGTAGGGGCTGCACAGGGCAGGAACTGGGCCAGGGGCCTCTCGCATGGGAGGCATGCCCTCTCGAGCCAGGGGCCGAACTGGGGGGCAAGAGCCGAACCAGGGGCCTCCCGCATGGGAAGCACATCCCAGTGCAGTGTGTGGGTCCGCACAGCCCCAGGGCTGGGATTCAATCCTTGGACAACAGGGCTGCATGGCAAGCACTTAACCTGCTGAGCCACCCCAGCTTCCCCACCCACACTTCTTTAGGTGTGGAGTTGAGGACTTTAACCTTCCTCTCATAGTGGAGCATGCCAGTGACATCTGCCTTCTTCCTCCCTAGCACTTTATGGTTTTCCATTTATAAATCAAATGTTTCTGAGTGAATGACAAGCAATTTACCAGGCACTGGAGATACAGCAAGGATAGGGCATGGGATCCATGGTGAGGGGGTGGAAGGAAGGAACCACAGAGCAGCACAGCCTATGCACACAGTAGGCATCTTGGGAAGTGCCAAAGGCATGAAAGAGGCTGCAGAGCAGAGAAAGCCTGAGAACCAAGCCCATTGTGTCCAGGAAGCTCTGCTGACATCAGCACTCCCTTCTCACGTACAGCATGCCCACCCCATCCTGCCACTCTCTTCTATCCAGCTAACTCATCTCCAGATCAGATCCAGATGTGTGAGAGTGTATTGGATAGGACCTTTGGCTGTTTCCAACCAAGGATAATTCAAGAGCCACAGTCCAGTATTGCAGGAGCAATATTTGCTCTCTTCACTGATCTGTACCCAATCCTTCAGCCAGTATCTGGCACATAGGAGGCACGCCATAATTCTGTGGTATTTGTTGAATGAATACACGAATTCTGTATAATTATCCAGGCAGGAGCTTAGCTTGTGCAAAGAATTTAGTCATGATTCAACTCCGATGACCCGTGGAGACAGCCATTCTGGTTCACTGTTGCTAGATGTGGATGTATAACCTCATTTGGTGTGTTGGTCTCCAACTCGGTGTAGACTGTGAGTTGCAATGACACCAGTGCTCTCCCTCCGGGTCAGGGAGAGCTCCGCCATCAGCTGAGATTTAAAGGGACCCCTTTGGGCAGCCTGCAGCCAGCGCCCCGTACTCCATGAGAGCGGGAGCAGTGTGAGCCCCTTAACCTGCGAGTGAAGGGCCAGCACAGGGGAGACAGCAGTGTGCAGCACCAGCAGAAGAGCACACCCCCGAGGTTCGGGAGGAGATCCTCTGCAAGAGCTCTGCTCTCTCTGACGGGTCCTAGTGGCCCCTGTGCTGGGAGTTTGTTCAGAGATCTCACAGGGGCGGCAACACGTTCTGCTTCAAACGACAGCAGGTTTGTAATTTTGGCCTCAGACGGTAATTACAGCTGTCAGGGCTCCTTGGAGAGATAATTACGGAAAGGATTCAGCTCATTCATTTTGTCTACACACTTAACCATCAATTAAATCATTACTGTCTGATCCTATTCCAGGGTCTAGAAATGTTCTGTGAATGTATAATTTCGAAGGCACTGAAGTTTGTTTCCAGATGATGCTAAGTGGGAAATTGACCATTTCCAGAGTCAACAGAGGCCTGTGTGTGCTTCCCTGAGGAGGCAGAGCCAGGGACGGCCGTGTCTTGTGGTGTCTGACTCCCTGGAGGCCTGTGCTGCAGGAGGGGCAGGCCAAACACATGGGCAGGCTGCACCGGCTTCGCCTTCGATCTCCCACGGAGCTCATGATTTTCCAGAGCAGCAGTACTATGGGGACCTAGAGGTCCAGGGCTGCAGGCAGAAGGGAGGCGGACTTGCTTTGCCATGAGGCTTCCAGGAGGGTCCTCCCCAGCTGGGATTTTGTAGGGGCCCTGGGCCGCCTTCTACTAACTGAAAGCCAAGGATGTGGTCTTTTCACTGTGGGAACCTGGAAGAATGTGGCAGTTAAATACAAGGCTCTGGAGTCAAACCACTGGGCTCACATTTGCCTCTCCCACTTCTGAGCCATGTGTCCTTGAGCAAGTCTCAGAACTTCTCCAAGCCTCATATTATTTAGCTTTGTAACGGCACGATAGACCCGCCCAAACAGAGCTGTGGTGAGACCTAAATGAGAAAGCAATGTGTTTCGTGCTGTTTGGGGCTTGATGCATGCTAGGTCAATTTTACTAATTGACATTACTCAACATATAAGGATGTATAGGGAAAGAGAAGCAGAAGTGAGAATCACTGTTCCAAATGTAAGGTGACCAGATTTTAACATTGGTAAAGTGGGACACCATTGACTGTGGGGTGAGGGGGTTCTTGATTAAAAATGTGGTTTATCTCCTGCCGTTCCCTAGCTTGTCGTGCATTCTTTCCAAAAATCGGGACTTTTTTAAAACGCCGCGGGATGCGGGACAAATTGTTAAAAATCGGGACTGTCCCGCCAGAAGCGGGACATCTGGCCACCCTAGGCTGACGGGTGGGAAGCGCCTACAGCACGGGCACACGGGACAAAGGGAGTATTTAAGTCTCTGGCTAGACAGAGCAGGACCGCCTGAGGTCTCATCACGCTACTTGGAACAGTACACAACTTTAAATGTATGAATTGTTTGTTTCTGGAATTTTCCATTTAATATTTTCAGACCACGGTTGACCCCAGATAACTGAAATCACAGAAAGCAAGACCGCAGAGAAGGGCGGACTGCTGTACTGCTCTCAGATTCCAGCCAAGCATAGCCTCCTGTCTGAGTGAACACCTGGTGGTCACTTTGTAACGCTGCTTAGTTGTTTTCTGTTTGCTTTCCTGAAGAAAGCATGAGTTCCCTGAGAACAAGAATAGTCTCTCACTCATTTCAGATTCCCTGGACCTGTGTGTGGGCCCCCGCAAGAAGCAGGTGGTCAGTATTGGCTGAATGAGAGAGACAGAAGGAAGGAGGCAGGGAGGCCTGGCTTCCCAGGGGCCCAGCATGAGGTGTGTAAGCCCCTTTTCCTGACTCACAGAGCGGGGGTCCTTCCCGGACAGTGATTTCAGCAGATTGTGCCATTTGACATTCTATTCACTGACAGCTGAGTGGGCGAGGCCCCTCACTACCAGCACCCCCGGCTGTGCCTAACGGCACAGGGTCTGCCTCTCTGGAGGCGCTTTCAGCAACAGTCTGTGTGGTGGCCTCGGGGTCCCACAGGCTTTCAGGCATCCCCCAGTACAAGGCGATCTGGTGGCTTTGCTGGGAAACTGCAGAGACGAGAGACGGGGAGGCAGTAGGGAACAAGGACAGAGGGTCGAGGAGGCTGTGGCCTCCAGAGGGGCTGCAGGGCCTCGGATGTTCTCTGAAGATAGCCTCTTTGCAGGGCCAGGTGCCTGCTCAGGCGTGGGAGCCTGGCTCGAGACCCGAGAACAAATCGTTGCTGCTGAGGGCACCTGTGAGATGAGCAGAATGAGCACAGGCACCTCAGCAGAGCCTCGCTCCTGCGCTTAGGGTTCCTCCCGAGGCCAAGAGGGGGGCACAGTGCACACTGCCTGCTCCGACGAAGAGGGCGTCCCACGTGTGCTGGCTTCAGCGACGTGACTGCACTCTAGCTACTGCACTTCCATGCTGCAGTGATTCAACTTCACTCTATGTGGAAAATGGCACCGTACTCGGTGTGTCTCCAGGGTTGTGTGGCATGTGGTTTTGTTTCCCAGACTTACTGAAATCCTTTCACAAAGTGGCAAACTCTCCTCTGTTATACTCAAAGACTTCTCTCAAAATAACTCCGGGGATGCAGGTATGACTCAGTGGGTTAAGCGCTCGCCTTGCAGCCACAGGGTCTAGGAATTGAGTCCCAGTCTTGGCCCATGCAGACCCATATGCTGAACTGGGGAGTGCTTCCCATGCCAGAGTCCGCTAGTTCTGTTCCCGTCAGGGCAAGCTTCCCATGTGGGAAGCCCCCAGATCACAGGGGTGTGCTCCCCATGCAGGAGGCCTCTGGCCCAGTTCCCGCCCTGCATGGCCCCACAGCCACCTGTATGGAGTGAAACTATGTTGAAATTGTTGATGTATGGCTGTGGAGTTTCTCTCTCTCTCTCTCTCTCTCTCTCTCTCTCTCTCTCTCTCTGTCAAACAGTAAAATAAATCTTAAATAAACAAACAAATAACTTAGTTTCATAGGCCCTTCAACATAACTCTGCAGTGAGCACACTGAGTTAAAGGCCCATCTGTACAGCCTCCATAGAAATCGGAATCTTTCTCCCTCCCTGCCCCCACTGTCACCACCATTACCAGAATGCCCAGCTGTAGTTTCATGGTGGTGCGAGTTGGCACTCAGGTGAGTCATCTCCCTGACCTGGTTATGAGTGTGGGACAATGGCAGGGCTTGGGATGGAAGAGAAACCCAGAGCAGCAGGGGCCTTAGTCTTCCTAGAGAAAAGGGGATGGCCAAGGATGTTGCTGGTGGTTACAGGGAGAGGCACAGGGTAGAAGAGTGGTTTTACAAGAAGGTAGAGGAGCAAAGGCCTTGAGAAGCAAAAGAGACGTGCTACGACCATACGCCAAGATACGTGCAACATGAGGAATTGAACAGCCTTCTTTTGTGAGTGCTTCTAGGAAGAACCAAGACTCACTTGAGGGGAGGAGATGTTTGGGAGGTTTTAAGAGAGTCCAGGATATGGAGGATGGCCGCAGAGAGCACCAGAGAAGGGTTGGAGATGGTTCAAAGAAGGGGTTCTTTCAAGAAAGGGGAAGTACGGGACAGGCTGCGGATGTGGGTAACAGTAGGGAGAGGAGGGATATTGGACAGTGAAGCCTGGCACATTTAGTTTCATGAGGTAGTCTGCCTTACCTGGAGGAAGTAAGATGACCAGTCGGCCCTGGGGTTTGAGAGATAAAGCCACAACCCCCTTCAGATCAGCTGCTTTCCCAGACTTGTCTGAGAGGGGGCCTGCCCTGCCTGTCACCCATGCATGCATCCATTCATTCGTCACCTAGTGCTCATGAGCCTTGGGTCTCATGTGCCCCTGGCCTTCCCATCACCTTAAACCCTTACTTGTCTGCCTGACCACCACCTCTCCTGCTGCCCCGGACTGTGCCTGCCAAACCTGTCAGTCACTGTGTCCTACTTTCTCCCCAGTGCCAGTCATTGTTCTCCTGACAAGCAGGCGTGTCTTGCCCATAACCTCAGGTTAATAATAATCATGTATTGTGATGCTGGGATGGCTCAGTGGGTTGAGCACTCACCTTGTAGCCCCGGGGTTGGAGGATCAAGTCCTGGCCCCGTCCCTGGCCCATGTAGACACATGTGCTGAACTGGGGTGTGCTTCTCATGTGGGAAGCCCCTGGTTTGGCTCCTGCCCAGGGCGTGCTTCTCATGCGGGAGGTCCCTGGGCTCAGTTCCCACCCTGTGCAGCCCTGCACCTACCTGTGTGGAATGAAACTTGCTGAAAACTAAGTATGTACAACTATGGAGACTGCTCTGGGCCCTCCCCATTTTCTCTGTCTCTCTCTGTCAAAAACAATAAAATAAATCTCAAAATAATTATGATAATTATGTTAGCTTTCCTATATTGAACCTGTTCTATCCAGGGCAGCATGCAAAGTACTGCACATATATCATCTAACCCTCACCCTGTGAGGTAGACAGTATTGTTGCCCCAGATGAAAAAAACAAAAACGGAGGCATAACTAACTTATCCCACATCGTGGGGCAACTAAGTGGTAGAGCTGACATACTGAGGTAGGTTGTTTTATTTGCTTATTGTTTGGGGGCCCCTCCTCACTCTTGTGAGGGTCTTACATTCCAGTGACTTTGGACTTAGCCCTGTGACTTGCTTTGACAATAGAATATGGGCAGGTGACAGTTCTAAGTATGGGCTTTAAGAAGCATGACATATTTCTACTCACCCCCTTGCGCTTCTGGCATCTGTCATGAGAATTACCTAAGTCCTGGAACGAGAAGGCACAGAAGCAGACTTCTCCCTGACTGGAGCCAGGTCCAGCTGAGCCCAGCAGAGCTGCAGCCAACCCACACACCCATGAGCAAGAAATGAGTGTGCACTATTGTGAACAGCGAAGAGTGCCGGGGGTAGGGGGATGTTTGTTACTGGGGCAAAGGCTGACCAATACAGATTGAAACTGAGAGCTTTCTCATTCCATACAGAGCTTTTCAAATCAGTGTTCCATCTCAGGGCTGCTCAGACATAAACATTCAGATGTGGACCTCTCTTCACACCGTGAGGAAAGGCACTCCTTCATCACTCCATCATCAATTGGAGCGGGCAAACTATGGCTGTTCCAGTTGCACTCTAAGTACCTACGCACCTCAGCAAATCTCTCAAACCGGGTTCTCTCCAGGCAGGCACGTGGAAGAAGCTGCGGCTGCAGTCAGACAGCCAGTATCTCGTGTGCTCCATCATTTGTGGGTCACACAGCTAAGCTGGTTCTAAAAGATTTTCCCCTTCGGCGCTGTTATTCTTCAGCTCAAAGACAATGCCTAAGAATTTTTCCGGAAAGTTCTTTTGTTTGTGTCCTGCTGGCACTGATTCACTACCCTTTATGATCTCACATTCCCGAATGATTTGTCCTGGAAGTTTTTTGCTAACTTACTTTCAGTTGTTTTACTTCTGCTGTTTCTTTCCCACCTAATCATCCACTTCAATATAACCATGATTTTCAAAGCCAGTAGGACGTGCAGTGAACAATAAGCAGAAAATTTGATTAACTAAAAGCCCTTTAAAAAACAGCTTTAAAGCTAATGGAATACTCTTTTTTTATTTTTTATTTTAGAAGTTATGCTATGTTCTGTGGGTGTTTTCCACAAATATGTTTTTAAATATTATATTCTGGTAAGACTACACTTTGTAGTTGCAAAGATTTGATGCCTTCAAATCAGAACATAACTTTGCCTAGTTGTCTTGACGTGAAAAGCTCTGAAGTAAAAACATGGTTTTACTTATGCAGTGTTCCTTCTCTCCTCTCTGATACAAGAGCCCCGTTTTCCTTGAGCACTCACCCCTCTTCCCCGGTGTCCGTGTGGTTTGGGTAGACCTAACTGCACCCTCAGCTCCAGGAGTGTCTCTGTGCCCCCTCAGGCTGTGTCTAGTTGGTACATACAGGCATTGGTTCAGGGTGGGGACATGACCCTAATCAGTCCCAGAAGCTTTGGAGGACTTGGAGCTGTGAGAACGTAAGTGTGGAGTCCTCGCTGCTATCTTGCCTTCACAACAGTAGAACCTGCCCCGGAATGGAGCAAGTCAAAAGAAAGAAGAGCTGAGAGGTGGGGAAGGTGGTAAGGAATCCTGGTGACATTGACTCTGGAGAGTGGGAGAGATGATAGGCAGGCCGAGAGTTTGTAAAGTAGCATTGATGATGTCACTTGACATCTCAGCACTCAACAGCTAAACAGCTGGGGTAGAACTGGCAGCAGCTGACCAACAGGAGAAGGTGAAGTGAGAAGACAGTGGTGCAGGATGGGTAGCTAACAGGGTGCCAGCCCCAGGGCCTTGGGATAAGTGTCCAGACACCAAGGCTGGCAGGGTGACAGGACCTCCACCAAAGTCAGCCATGCAGAAGCTGTCACCTGGGGCTGGGCCCAGAAACAGACCAGTTCAGACAGGGCCAACGTGGTGCACATCAGTGACGTTGGGGCCTACAGGTGACAACAGTGGCTCTGCAAGCTCTGCCCAGTTCCAGGGCTACAAGAATCACTCGCCCCATCGGGCACAGCACTGAGGCTTCTGCTGCACCCTGCCCGGGAGGTGCTGTAGAAACTCAGCAGCCTGGGGCTTTAGGAAGGATGGAGTGGCTGGTGCCTGTCCTCCTCTTGTGGTAGACACCCAGTGGGGCCAGAGGAAAGCTCCTTACAATTCAAGGGCAGGAGAATATCCAGGTCCGGGAAGGACTGGGGCTGGAAGCTTAGGGGAAGCTGACCTTTATGTTCTCTTTCACTCTCCTCTTTCCTTTCTTCACCTCTAGCTCATATCTGTCATCTATCTATCTATCATCTATCATTTGTCTATCTCTCGCTCCATATACATTCATGTATGTGTGTGTATTCTCATTTCTGTCTTTTTTTTTTCCATTTCTTCTCCTTCCCCATTTCTCCAAAATAGGAGCTTTCCTACTCCCATCTTGGGTCCTAACAGCTGAGGCAGTGGGGTGTGGGGGGAAGAGAGAGCCATGTCTTACCAGCATGACTCCCAGGGACTCATTGTTGTGGGTGGGGGGCTGCAGATGGAGCATTGTGTGAGCTGGGAAGACACCCCTAACCCCATTGGCTGGCCATCAGCATGTTGACCATCAGTCCCGTGATAGTCGTCAGTGGTCCTATCTCGGCCCTCACACACTTCTTCAGCCACCGTTCATTGAGCTCCTGCCATGTGCTGCCTGCAATCCCCGACACTGGCAATGCAGTGTTGGGCAAGACAGGCAAGACCCCTGCCACCATGGAGCTTGCATTTCGGTGCTAGGAGACAGACAACCCACAGAAAAATAAACAGAGAAAAAGGTGAGAAGTTCGGGGATGAAAATATAATAGAAGGACGTGCTAGGAGCGACAGGGAGCTGCCGTTGTGTTGGGTGGTAGTGAAGGTGACACTAGGCAGAGACCTGGAACAAGAAGCAGACAGCTGAGCAAAGACCTAGGAAGAACAGAGAGAGGGCGGGTGTGGCTGGGACCCAAGAGTCCTCAGGAGTTCTTGGGCCAGGGCGAGAAGGTGGCTGCACCTGTGGCCTTGGTTTTGACCTCTCTCAGGAGCAACAGGGGAGAGGAGTCGAGCTCAGCCTGTCGTCTCATGGGTTCCTTGATGAGCCAGGTGCTCCTAGCAGAGCCATGAGAGCTCAGCATCCCCAGGGGTGATACCCAGCAGCTAATTCACCCAAGATGAGCCACTTTCCCAGCCCCTGCTGCACCCTCCATCACTAGTCCCTTATCCCCTTCTTTGCAGCCCCTGCATGAAAATCCAGGGTCCTCAGGTTCTACCTGATCTGAGCCTCTACCCTCTGTGTCTGCCCTGAGACAGTTTCCTCTGCCCACGTGGTGCAGGGATTTCCTGAAGAATGTCGGTCTGTCTGGGTGTCTCACAGGTTCTGATAGTCACTTTCCCTTTTTGCTCCCAGCTGTGCACCAGGTATGTCTGCTGGTCTCTGTAGAGGACTCGGGACTGCTTCTGCCAGCTGCCATCTAACCCCAAGCATGGACACGTCCCCTCCCCCATTCCCCAGAGCCCAGCTAGAGCCAGGCTGCAGCATTTAAGGAAAACTTCCTAAGGAGTGGGGATGGCATGACTGAGTACAGCACAGAAGAAATACTGTAGGGGATGCCAGGCTAGCTCAGCAGGTCAAGCACTTGCTTTGCAACCATAAGGTCCATGGGTCGAATCCCAGCCCCGGCTGGTGCAAACCCATATGCTGAACTGCGGTGCGTCTGGTAACCTCTGGCATGGCTCAGCAGCAGAGGTGCTCGGCTCCCATGCAGAAGACCCGTGGTGCAGTTACCACCCTCACAGCCCCACGTCCACATCCATGTGTGGAGTGAAACTATGTCCCAGCTAATGCTGTGCAACTATGGAGACTGCTCTGGGCCCTCCCGACTTCTCTCTCTTTCTTTCTCTTTCTCTCTCTCCTTCTCTCAAAACAATAAAATAAAAACAAGAAAGAAAAAGAAAAGAAATAATGTAAAACTAAGAATTCTGTAACCAGCACTGTTCACAGTGGCCAGAACATGGAAACAACCAAAATGCCCTTCGATAGATGACTGGATAAAGAAGATGTGGTACATTTACACAATGGAATACTACTCAGCGATGAGAAATGATAAATTACAGTCATTTCTGGCAACATGGATGGACCTAGAGACCATCTTATTAAGCGAAATAAGTCAGACTGAAAGAATCAG
>PVKE010015848.1:0-32822 GCA_004027555.1 Craseonycteris thonglongyai
TTGGTGCTTCCTGATTGGGGGCATATATATTGATGAGTGTCATGTTTTCTTGTTGTATTGTCCCTTTTATCAAGATGTAATGTCCATTTTATGTCTTGTTATTTTTTTATCCTGATGTCCTTTTCATCAGAAATCAGTATGGCCACCCCAGCTTTTCTCTGACTGCCATTTGCCGGGAGTATTGTTTTCCATCCTTTCACCCTGAGTCTGTTTGTCGCTGTGGCTGAGGTGTGTCTCTTGTAGGCAGCATATGGTTGGATTTTGTTTTTTAATCCAGTCTGCTACTCTGTGCCTCTTTACTGGTGAATTCAGTCCATGTACATTCAGAGTGATGATTGATATATGAAAATATCTTATATCCATTTCTTCTTTGCTTTTTATTATTTTGTTGTCCCAACTTTTCTCCATTTATTTTGATTTCTTGATTCACGTCGAATAGCTTTCTTCAGTATTTCTTGGAGTACCGGTTTTGAGCTGGAGAATTCCCGCAACTTCTGTATATCTGAAAAGGCCTTAATTCTCCTTCATATCTAAAGGTTAATTTTGCTGGATAGTTGATTCTTGGTTGGAAATTTTCTCCTTTAATATTTTGAAGATTGGCGTCCACTCCCTCCTGGCTAGCAGAGTTTCTGCTGAGAAGTCTGGTGACCGCCTGATAGATTTTCCTTTGAAAGTTATATTTTGTTTTTCCCTGACCACTTTGGGGATTCTTTGTCTTTGGTTTTTGTCATCTTCAGAACTATGTACCTTGGAGAAGATCTGCTTGGGTCTAGGTAGTTGGGGCTCCTGCTTTCCTCTTGAATTTGTGACTGTAATTCTTTCCATAGGTTAGGAGAATTCTCAACTACTATTTATTTTAGTAGACTCTGAGAAGATTTCATCTCACTTCCTTCTGTTACCCCTATTATTCTAATATTGTTTTTTCTGATGGAGTCAGACAGTTCTTGTAGGGCTCTTTCATTTCTCTTGATTCTCATTTCCCTTTCTTCTTCCCTCTGTGACATTTTCATGTTTCTATCTTCAATTTCACTCATTCTTTCCTGTAGCTGGTCAGCCCTGTTTTCCATACTGGTCAGTTCTTTTTTCAGCTCTCTCATGATGCCTTTCATTTCAAGGAGTTCCTTTTGGTTCTGCCCTAACTTCTCAATTTTATTGGTAAAGTACTCATTTTGCTCAGAAAATTTCTTGTTGAGGTCATTTAACTGTGTCTGGGTACTTTGCCAGCATGTACTGAGCTCTCTGAGTGTTTTGATTATTGCAGCCCTGAATTCTGTTTCACTTAGATTTGATTCCAAGTATGCAAGCTCCTAAAGAATGCCCCTGATCTTCTGGAGGGGCTTTGGATTCTGAGGTGTGCATTATGTTTGATATGTTTATTTTTACTTTACGCATGGGTATGTATTCCCTGTGGTGGTTTGCCTATCAGATGGGCTTCTCTTTATTTTTTCTTTTGGGCTCAGTTGTGGGAGGAGGAGATTTTTGGAGAGGGTTGGAGGAAGCAGCCAGCTTCTGTGCTCTGGGGCACTTCAGGTTGCTGTCTTAGCTGTTAGAAAGCAGGGTAATGAGGGTGTGGCCATGAGTGAGGGGGTGTGAGTAAGGGCTAGTGTGAGCCTGAGTCACAATTGCAGATTCCTCTTTCAGTGGGGGGGCTGGTGGTTTAGTGTTGGCGGGGTGCAGGAGCTCTGGTTTTTCTTCCCTCTGCTTAGCTGCTTTTTCTTTGATCATGTCTGTGAGCCATGCCGGCAGGGCAGTGGCGCAAGTGGGCCAGGGCTTGGCAGAGGCCTGTTTGGCTATGTGGGAGCAGGCACAGCCATGGACCATTCAGGGGCACACTCTAAGCCCAGTTGTGTGTGTGGGTGTAGGCGCTGCAGCAGCCTGGTTGGCAGCCGGTCGTGCACTCAGGCAGCAGTGCCATGGCAACTCAGTCAGCAGCCCCATTGTGTGCGTGGGTGGCAGCCCAGTGGGTGGGGCACCGAAAATTGGTCTCACAAGCAGGCAGTGGCACCATGGCAGCCTGTAGGTGCAGCACCAGAAGCCCTGGGTGCACAGGCCGTAGCTCGGTCAGCAGCCGCTTTGGGCCCGAGGCTCTGTTGAGACCGCCGGATTCGCTCTAAGCACGTCTAACGCAGCCATGTCCATTCAGCCCCAGCCCTCACTCCAAGAGCCCTCTCTTCAAAAGTTGCTCCCTCACAGTCAATCTCCTCCATAAATCAGGGGTGCTGAGCTGTTGTGGGCTGATTCCCTGCTCTCACCCCGCCTGCCGGGAAGTGTAGCAACCCTGCTCCACACTCCCTTTCCATTTTAGGCTCTGTGATCTGATTAGGGCACTGTGTGCTGTCCCTTGAGTTTGGATGTTAAATTGTACACAGTCTTGTGGGGCTTCCGCGCTCCTTAGGTCTCGGCTTCCAGCCCGCCCTCGATCCAGCTCCACTTTGACCATAGGCCCCCAACCCCCCTTTGTTTTTGCCAGCCCCAGACTGCAATCTGCGTCCCTGTCCCTCGAAATGCTGCTTCCCCTTCCCTCTTCTGCTCTCCCCTTTTCCCTCTAACCTTTGAGTGTTGTTCTGCGTTGTGTGGTTCTCTCTGTTGAGGGTGCTTTTCATGGTTTCCCCTGTGGATTCCCCTTTGTTCATAAGTCCCTTTCCAGGCAGTCATCGGGGTTCTCCTCTCATGCCACCATATTTTTTATGTCCATCCTCTGTATTATTAGAAAACACAATAGTCATTTTTTCCAGCTGAATGCAATACCTTGAATTTCTTAGTGGGTGGGCGTGCCTTTTCATATTACTGCATGGAATCCTGCTTTGACCTAGGCTTATAATGATGAACCTATGTTTCATATCCAGCAACAATCTGCTCTAAAACATCTTCTTCCTTGGAAAGGATATTTATGTTTAGGGGAAAATGCTTAAAATTATCCTTAAAATATCGATTTTAACTGCCTTTTGCTGAAAGAGCACTTGATGTTTAACAAAATGATTAACTTCACTACTGATAAGTACGGTATATATAATTCCTCTTAAACCAACCTCAATTTTAAGGTCTATTTTTCTTCCAGTACCTCTAAAATTTATCCCATATCCTATTATTCAGTAGCATCCAGTCTACTGCCTCTTTATGAAGCAAATTGCTTCTCAAAATTATTGATTTTATTCTGTTTTTTTCTGAATGCAGTTTTCACTATCTACCAGTAGCTAAAGTTATGGGGTTAATGTCTTTCTTTACCTCTTTATGTTTATCTTTATCTATTTTATGGACCTCAAATGCAAAGAATTGATTAAATCATAATGCTGGGCAAATGACACACCATTACAGTATTTCTCTATGAATGGTTCCATTCTCTGCTATTCTATATTTCATTTCTTTTTTTATCTACATATCTAAAAATTCTGTTCCTATTTTATGGCTGAGTAATATGCCATTGCATATATGTACCGGTACTACAATTTCTTTACCCAGTTGTCTATTGATGGGCACTTGGGTTGTTTTCATATCTTGACTATGGTAAATAATTCTGTAACAAACATAGGGGTGCATATATATTTTTTCAAATTAGTATTTTGGATTTCTTCAGATAAATACCCCAAAGTGGAATTGCTGGATCATAAGGTAGTTCTGTTAAATTTTTGAGGAACCTCCATACTGTTTTCCATAGTTGCTGCACCACTTTGCAAATTCACCAACAGTGCACGAGGATTCCCCTTTCTCCCCATACTCGCCAACACTCGTTTGCTGATTTATTGATGATGGCTTTTCTGACAGGTATGAGGTGATATCTCATTGTGGAAACCTGAGTCTTCTTGATTAAATAATACAAGTCATCAAAGTTCTCAATTATAAGCTTCTTTGGGGCAAGTAAATTGTTTTATTTTGTACTCTATACTAGCAGTTCACAACTAGAATGTGATGTTTGTGTCTGAGGGGACATTTAGCAATATGTGGAGACATTTTTGGTTGCCATCCACTGGGTGTGTGAGAGTCACTACTGACATCCATGGAAGAGATCGTGGATGCTGTCAAATATCTTACAGTACATGGGACAGTTCTCCAATAAAAACCTCTAAGCCCCACATGTCAGTAGCTGGAGAGTGAGACACTGTTCCATAACTCACATTCCTCAGCACAAATCCTTACAATGGCTGCAGGTGCTGAGTGACTGCTGATTTTAAAAGAGTGGCTTCTCTTTCACAAATCATTTTGTTTCATGAAAAAGTTGAGGGCAGACTTTCCATGCTGGATTTATCAAAATATAAACTTCAGATCTACTTGGTAGAACCTTTAATGGCTAGTATCCAGTCTTTCTGGCAATACTTAACTGAAACAGCTTGACTTGACTTGACTCCCATAAATCATGGTGGGATCATACATTTTCTTCACCATCTCTTGTCAGTGTTCTCTAGGCACTTTTGTATTCACACCATTAAGCATTTTATGACAAAACATTTAAATGCAGCAAGAGACAAATGTTTTTAAACATCATTTTAAGTGTTCTAGCAAACTATTTAAACACCAACAGCTTGCTGACTCTGTTGCACCTTCTGTAGATGCAGTGTGCCTTAGCCCTTGCTGAACATGATAGTAGTCAGCAAACATGGGGAATCAGTTCATTCTAGCCTTAGTAAATACCCATGAACTTACAGAGGCCAAAGAGAAAATGCTACAGTAGCTGTAATAATAAAAAAACAAACAAACAAAAAACCAGAACACTCCATAGGCAATGGAATAAACTTTTCCAGAAGCTAATGTAAATCAGTATGTTGAAAATTCTGAATAGCTAAGATCTTACTACTTAGTGGCCATATCTCTCTCTTCCATATCCATCTATCATAACGTGGCTTGATGAATGGGATTGCCCTAAAGTTTAAAATGTCACTTATTTGTGAAAAGTTCTGCCTAGATAATAAAACCCAAACTCTTTAGGCTGGAATTCAAGGCCATTAACAATCTGGCCTCTCTATTTTCCTTAGCCCCCCTTATGTTTTAGTCATTTTACATGTATATACCATGCCTCATCTCCTGACTACTTCTTTTATGTAGCATATTTCTGAACCATATTTCTGTTAATAGGAAGTACCCACCCAACATTTCATACGCTGGTGCTCTTAATCTTTTTTTTTTTAATTTTCTATTTAATTGTTAAATTCACTAGGGTGATAGTGGTTAGTAAAAATTATATAGGTTTCAGGTGTACAATTCTACAGTACTTCATCTATGTGATACAATATGTGTCCACCACCTAGTCTTGATGAATCCAATAGAGCAGGGGTGTCAAACTCAATTAAAACATGGGCCATTTGGTGCAACAGGCAAGAGTCACATGGGCCACATCACATTTACAAACGTCGCCGGAACTGAGTCAGTGCATTTATACATGCCCTCAGGCCCCCCAGGAAAGGCACTGGGCCACATATATACTCGTCTTAAGTAGTTAAAGGGTTAACGAGGGAATTGTGTGTATGGTATTGCCTCGATCTCCCCTAAGCGCTATTTTCTTCATAACAATTTTTTCTATTTTCATTTTATTTCAGAGCATTGTGAGCCACAAAAATTTACCTTGGGGGCTGCATGTGGCTTGTGGGCCGCCAGTTTGACACCCCTACAATAGAGCAAAGTACTGTACTATTTGTCCTTTAAATGGTTACCTTAACAGACTGAGAAAGGAGATACTAAGGAACTGAAAATTTTTCAACATTGTCAACTAGAATATAGTTTTTTCTTCATTAAAATTAGTTTAATATGATCTCACTTGTATGTGGTATCTAAAGAAAAAAATTAACAAACAAAACAGAAACAAACTTGTATTTGCCAGATGGGAGTGGGATTGGGGGACTGAGTGAAAAGGATGAAGGGATTAAAAAACACAAATTAATAGTTACAAAATATTCAAGGGGATGTGAAGTACAGCATAGGGAATACAGTCAATAATATTTAATAACAATGTATAGTGACAGGTAGGTGCTAGACTTATCATGGGGTCATTTTGTAGGTTATATAAATGTCTAACCACTATACTATAAACTTATAACTGATGTAAAATAATGTTGAATGTCAACTGTAATAAAAAAACAAAAGGTAATTTTAAATTATGATTAACTATGGTGGAGAAAAAAGAAGCCTCAGTTTCGAAACTTCACCCTGCCATTTACTGGTCATGTGACCTTGGGTAAGTTACTTAACCTTTCTGAGAAACAGTGTTCTTACATTGTCCTTACATTAAGGACACTTAGGGGATACTACTTAATCTGCAGAATTATTGTGAAGATTACACAAAAGCAGAGCATGTTATGAATAAAATATCCTAACATGGTTGCTAAAGTTTCCAACAGCAAATGTGTTTATTGCTGGGTTTGACTGCTTTCCCCTAGTCTCAGTGGGGTTCCTTCTCCAATTCAAGGTTGATGCCTCCATCTATGTTTTGGTAGCTAGCTATGTCTTCCTGCTTTCTCAATAATCTGACATCATGGTCTGTGCATTTAACATTTCCTTCTCCCTTATAGATGGGCTATGTTCAGAGACATGCAATTGTACATATGAATCATGTAGTCAACAAGGAATCTGCAAATAAAATGGAAAAACTGAGTCAGATGAAACATTCATTATTGAATCACATCCATTTGTATGATTGGTAAAGATTCAATGTTGAATGTTGGCAACTTAAAAAGTTTTCCTATTTCTCCCACTCTTTTTTTTTCCTTTAGCTTTATCTTGTATGGGAAGCTCTTTTTCTGTTCTTTAATTCTAAATGATAGCCTTCCTGAGTAGGGAAATCTTGGTTGTGGGTCCTTGCTTTTCATCACTTTGAATAGTTCTTTCCATTCCCTTCTGGCCAGCAAAGTTTCTGTTGAAAAATCAGCTAACAATCTTATGGGAGCTCCCTTATTGATAACTATTAATAACTGCTTTTATCTTGCTGCTTTTAAGATTCTTTCTTTGTATTTAACCTTTGCCATTTTAATTATGATGTAGCTTGGTGTGGGCCTCTTTGGATTCATCTTGTTTGACACTCTGCACTTTGGTTTTGTATGTCTATGTCCTTAACCAAGTTAGGGAAAATTTCCATCATTATTCCTTCAAATAGGTTTTCAGATATTTACACCCAATCTTCTCCTTCTGGTACCCCTCAGTGGTCGGCAAACTGCCCTATCCTGTGAATGTTGGTACCCATAGGCCTCTTAATCTATCTTCATAAGGATTGCAATTCTTAGTCTCAGCTACTTCAGAGGGGGAAAATGTGTTAAGCACTGCAGAAAATGTCTGAAGGTTCAAAATGCTTGATTTTAAGTGTTTAGGTTTATTTTCTAGTAGGATGGAAATTACTTGGGGACTTTTTTCAATATGTCAGATATGGAGTTATATATTTTGAAAAGCAATGGACAGAAAAATTTTCTTCGAAAAGTATATGACAAGGACCATGTTTACTGGTCTTTATATTTCTGTGCCAAGCACAGTGCTTAATACAGATCATGTGCTTCTTCAAGAGTTATTAAGTGGTATTTGTTCTATGGTTTACCTCTGTCAAAAGCACCCAATTTTTTCACTAAGCCTCCAGATTCAACCAAGAGCTTTGTTCTTAGGGGATGATTGGGTCTGGTTCCCCTTCAGTGATGACTGACTGAGAAAGGACAAGAGGGTAGTTCAAGTCAGGATAGCCCCCACACTTACAGATTTCTTATCTAGGGTTATAAGAGTGGTTGGCTAGAATCATATGATTAAAAATTTAAAGGAATAATAATATTGTTGAAACTCAGAATTACAGAATCATAGCATATTTTTAAAGGTATCATCAGTTATTCCAATCTTAGATGGAAAATTGAAGCCTGGAGAAAGTATGTGACAGAGTACAAGAAAGAATAGGAAAACCAGAGCCTAAATAACCTGAGTTTGAATACTGTTTCACGATGTTACAGAAGTTATTTAGCTTCTCTGAGGTCCAAACTCATATGTTGAAGGAAATAATAATTGCTGCCCACATCCTGGGATCACTGTGCATCTTTCATGTCTGTCTGACACTTTCATTCTACCATTTCCAATTCACCCTTCAACTCTCTCATTCCTGCTCTCTGTCTTGGAGATTGTTCCCTATGGACTACTATATCAATGGGCTCCTCAGTCTCAAAAGTCCATTTTATTTGGCTGATGGAGAGCCACAGGAGAATTGGAGGGAAGGAGAGAGAAAGGGCAAGGGGCTTAATCTCCTGGATCTCTCCCTGGTAGTCACCTGGGACTGACAGACTCTCTTCATGGTGGTCACTGATCTTGAGATGGCTTTTTATAATTATTGACCATTTAGGATGCAGTGACCAGTCCTTATTCTCTTCTCTTTAGGTCAGAGGTGATAGCAGCTCAGCTGTTACTAGCCCTGTGCTATTGTACTCTCAAAAATGGAAAATTTCAATAGCATTAAACTCCGTGTCAGCTGATGACCATTAATTTTTTCTTATATATTTTGGTGGAAAATGTAAAGAAGACTTAGTAAAGATACCAACAGGAGTTATTTTAATTAACTCAATTGCAATATTTTAATACAAAATCAGCTTTATCTCTAAATATTTCATATTATGTAATGATATTTTAAATTGCACTGTTAATTTGCATTTTGAGGATGCTGGGATAGCTCAGCAGGTTGAGTGCTTGCCTTGCAATCATGAGGCCTGGGGATTGAATCCTGGACCCAGCCTGTGCAAACCCATATGCTGAACTGTAGCATAACTGATAACTGCTGGCATGGTGGTCTCCATGCAGGAGGCCTCTGGTTCCATTTCTGCCCCATGCAGCCCCACATCCACCTTGTGTGAAATGATACGATATCACAAGTAATGATGTACAACTATGGAAACAACCATAGAGACTGCTCTAGGTATTCTCCTTCTCTCTCTCTCTGTTTCCTCTCAAACGATAAAAAAAAAAACCCATAAATCTTTAAAAAAATTTTCCATTTTAATTGTTTGTTACTAATATATAAACATACATTTGAGTGTGTACTGATCTTGCACCCTGAAACCTTTATACACTAAGTTTTTAGTAGTCAAATCTTCTTTTTAGATAGATAGAATTTACTGCATAGACTATCATATAGTGTTTGAACTTTTATTTCTCCTTTTCAATCTGAGTGTCTTTTTCTTGTTGCATGGGGCAGAACCTCCAGTAAAAATGTGAGCAACCACTACTCTGGGTGCACAACTAATCCATAGGTTGTAGTATCTTGCATATAAATACTCAGAACAACTTTAATCATGAATATCTACTTCTTCCCTCTCCACTGGTAAAATCCACATGGGGACACTACATCTAATAACATGAACATGCATCACAGATTTAGAAAAAGACAAGTATACCCAGTAGATAAATTTTATTCACTGAAGTGTTTAAAGCTTGACAACAGTTATTACAGACTGGAAACCAAAAATTGAAGAAATCTACATAGACATTAAAGAAAAGGAAGTTGATGGAAAATTGCCTGGCAGTAGCCAAGAAGTACATGGGCTTCAAGGAACATGAGAGTGACTTATAAAGAAATAAGATGATTCAAATCTCTTCATAGACTTAAATAAAACCACATTAGTTTAGAGAATTTTTAGGTAAGAAATTTAAAATACAGTAGACTCTCTGTTAAGCACAACTCAAGCAACCAACAAATAGTTGCTTGAGAGTGCTGGTTGCTTGAAAGTGCCAGTTGTTTGAGTTCTGGTTAAGTGAGAATCTGCTTATATTTAACTGGCATCTACCAATACCCATAGGTGACAGTTAGCTCGAGTCTACTGTACTGGCTAACAATGAAGAGTGGAAAATAATAAATGAAACCATGAAAAAAAGGTGTCCACATGGAATGGATAGAAGACATTTCATCTCCATGTTGTACACTATCAGAGTAGTACATGGGCTATAAAGAAGGGTTGGCAAGTTGATTTGGGACCTATCTTTAGGGGCTATTAAAGAAACAATGATAGTATCTTTGGTACTCTTACATTTTGCAGCCCCTTCCACAGTGATGTGAGCAGGAGTGCTTTGTGATGTCAAGGTCACCTCAGGCTACAGTTGGCTACAGCAGTGCCTACTAACCAAGCCAAGCTTATAAATGGGGTTCCTCACTGCCTGTGAGAGGGTGTATATAAAGAGGTCAGAAGCCCTAGGCCATACCTCTGATAGGCTTAAATACAGAAGAGGAGGGGAAGCCGGGCTGGCTCAGTGGGTTAAACGCTCACTTTACAGTGCTGGGGACCGAGGATCAAATGCCGGTCCCAGCCCTGGCCCCGGCCCCGGCCCGTGCGGACCCATATGCTGAACTTGGGAGTTCTCCCAGTTCAATTCTCTCTCTGACTCTGTATCTCTCTCTCTCTGTCAAAAAAAATACAAAAGAGGAACTGTACATGGGAAAGGGACCTAATATAAATATGAAACAATCATTCCTAACAATGGAAGAGCCAACCTCAGGCATGGAAGAGAGGAATGAACAGCTGTCCCATCAATCTAGCAAGCAAAATGACAAGGCTTTAACCTTGTTACTCCTCTTTTTCCACATAGATTCTCACCCTACAACACATAACATGTCCTTGTCTAGCAAAAACCTTCCCTAACCAGCATCCCTTCTCATAAAATGCCCCACCTCAGCCATCTATTTCCCACCCTTTTCCTCCAAACTAATGTTCTTCTGACTAAACCTTGTTTCCCTACCAGGTTAACTGTAAAGTCAGCTCCTCAACAGAATTTGGAAAAACCAAAGAAAGCAAAAAGGAAGCCGACAATACTTGTATTTTACTACAGAAAACATAAGAAACCAAATCAAAATCTGATGGAGCATAAACAGGAACCCTTAGAGAGCTCTGATAATGTAAGTAATGCCTCACGAGTGGCAGTAGCCAGAGATGAAAAGCCATCTCCTGCATCTCAGGATGCAGTGGAGAAGTAGTCAACCACAGGGAGATCAAATCTGAAAACTAGAGCATACACCACTAGGGGTAACAATAAAAACCTAGTTAAAAAGTGTGCCTCTGAGTTTTCTGATGGTAGGACTGGAGGAAAAGAAAGTAGCTGATGATTGAGAAGGGAGAATGTGAGGCCCTGTAGGTCTGGGAGATGAATCAGAAGGTCGACTATTAGCCAGACATTAAGAATAAGGACTGGGTCAGGACTGAGAAATTAGGACAAATACTTCTCTTAACATTTTATTTCACAGGCAAGGATGAAAGGGACTTTGTATTTCTTGGAGTATGTGTGTGCGGCAGTGGGGGGAATAGGGTAGATGAGGAGAACTATAATGTGTTTGGGGTGACAATGACATTCCCTTCAAAAGGCAGACAATAAAATCTCCACCAGGTCACCTATGTCATTATGGTTTATGTTGCACCCCAACAGATGTGGTAAGCAACTAATGGTTCTCAGAAGGACAAATAACAACCCACTGAAAGTCACTGAGACAAAAACATACACACTAAAAGAATTGTGTTTGCAGGCCACAAACTCAACAAGCATTAGTTTACATTCTCAAAAAACTTGTGATGGACATAATGCAATGTATAGACAATGTGATGTAGAACTGTACACCTGGAAACAGTGTATTCGTTATCAATCAATGTCACCCCAATAAATTTAACAATAAAAATACAGAAATTAAAGACCTAAATAAAACTAAAAAAAATAAATTGTGATGGAGCAGTGGCCAAACAAGGATGGCACAGTGGGAAGATAGCACCCCCACCCCCATAGGCAATAAAGGGGAGCGTTGCCTACAGATAATTTTAATATAAGAGCACAATAGTGTAAAAGCTGGTCTTTATATTATTACATCCATACTTCAGTACGTCTGTATAACTGTCAGTGATTACCAGTTCTTCATAGAAAAAAAAAATGTGTGTGTGTGTGTGTGTGTGTGTGTGCGCAGGGGGATGTATTACGTAGTGGTTTTGACATCAAGTGTAGAAGGTTGAGTTAACTATAATACGTTCTTTAATTGTTCAGGACACTTTCCTGTTTAATTACTCATTCATTCCCCCCTTTTAAACCCCCAGTACCATTTCTTTTCTCATAGGCAATCATTTTAATTCATTTGATGCTATACTTTTCATAAGTGTTCATGATATATATATATATATATATATATATATATATATATAAATATGTATATATATATACATATATATATATATATATATATGTATAAATTGTTTGTGGGCACTTGTTTTTAATTTATGTATCTAGTAATACTATATATTGTTGTTTATTGCTTTGCTGAGAGTGCTTTTTATAATGCATTCATGTTCCTATGAATATGTCTATTTTCTTGTTCCCTCGTAAATTGAATATATCAGATACATCCTTTATACGCTTTACATTTTAGAAATATATTTGGATATTTAATATTTTCACCTACTCCTTGGTACATGCTTTGTTTGACTTATACCTATATGTTTCATTTTTTTGGGAGTGATTATAAATATAATCATGTGTTTAATTTTAGTTTCCACATATTTTTGTTAGTATATAGGAATGTGATTGATTTTTAAAAATAAACTTTTTATTTTGATATAATTATATATCACAACTAGGAAACTGACATTGGTGTAATCCACCTACCTTATGCAGACTTCACCAGTTTTATACCTGATTGTTATGAGCGGTTATATTCATACAATTTTATCACATGTGGAAATTTCTGTGAGGACAAGAACAGTGAAAATACAGAAGAGTTTCATCAACACAAGAATCTTTCATGCTGCCCTTTAATAGCCAGACTCACTTCCTCCTCCCCCAAGTTTATAAACCCTAGTAATAACTGCACTCTACTTATATAGCTTTGTCACTTTGAGAATATTAGAGACATAGAATTATTTAGCAGGTAAACTTTTAGGATTAGCTTTTTTCACTCAGCATATGTCTCTGGAGACTCATTTAAGTTATTACATGTGTCAGTAGTACATTTCTTTTGAGCTTTCTTAAAAACTTTTTAAAAACAGCTTACATTTAATATTATTTTATACTAGTTTCAGGTATATAGCACAGTGGTTAGACATTTATATAATTTATGCACTGATCACCCCAATACGTCTAGCAACCACCTGACACTATATATCATTATTACAGTATTCTTGACTGTATTCCATACGTTATGTTTTACAACCCTGTGACAACTTTGTAACTGCCAAATAGTACTGCTTAATTCCTTCACATTTTTCACTCTGTTCCCCAGTCCCCTCCTATTGGGCAGCCTTCAAAATGTTCTTTGCATCTATGAATCTGTTTCTGTTTTGTTTGTTAATTAATTTTTTTCTTTAGATTCCACATGTAAGTGAAATCATATGGTATTTGTGTTTCTCTCTCTGACTTATTTCACTTTGCATATTATCCTCTAGGTCCATCCATGTTGTTACAGACCTACTATAGTTTTAATTCTGGTACCGATCAGTTGTGTGTGGCAGACACTGTTGATCGCCAACCCAATGACCATTTCCCCTTCCTTGCTAGTAGAAGTCTGACATTGTTAGGGCAGCAACTTGACTCCTTACCTGTTATTCCTGCCTTCCTGCTCTGATCACTGTCCTGGGATGATGTGATACTTGGAACTGCAGCAGCTATCTGGTCACCATGAAGCAGCAAGCCTGAGGACATAAAGGTCACACAATAAAGTGGGTCAAGTAGAATTATGGAAGGAATATGGGTTTTAATGACGTAATGGAGCTGCCAGGCTGACTCTGGAACCACCAACTCTTGGACTTCTTGGGGAGAAAATTAAATACTTCCATTATTTAAGCCTCCTTAATTGGATATTTTGCTACTTGTATCCCCCAAAGTCCAAAATCATAAACTATGGCCTTGAGCATACAAGTATTTAACCATTTTAAGCCTGAGTATTTCTTGGTAATCATCTTTCTGAAGATTAATTTCTATAATGTGTGTATAAAGGAATGGCTTCATCATAGAACACTAGTGACCTTGCACATCTCCACATAGGCGATGTAGGGAAAGCTCAAACACAATTTGGCTTGAATCTTGGCAGAACACTGTGATCCTCCCAGGAATATGACAAGATAGGAGTCTTGTGAAGACTGTCACAAGTTTATTTCTCACCCTCCTCCCTCTCTTGCGGGAGGCTTGTATCTTGAAGAAGGCTTTCTTCTTTTTTATTTAAATTGTTAAATTTATTGGGGTGACATTGGTTGGAAAAATTATATAAATTCCAGGTGTATAATTCTACATTACATCGTCCATGTATTGCATTATGTGCTCAACACCCAGAGTCAGCTCTCTTTCTACCACCATATATTTGATGCCACACCCCCTTCTCCCCCATCCCTTCCCTCTTATCCTCTGGTAACCAATAAACTGTTGACTACGTCTGTGAGTTTTTGTTTATTTGTTACTTTCAGTTTTATAATCTACCTACAAGTGAAGCCATGTGTTTCTTGATTTTGGCAGTATGACTTATTTCACTTAATATGATGATTTCAATATCAAAAATTACTGGGATGCAGTGAAAGCAGTAATAAGAGGGGAGTTTATATCACTACAGGCCTATCTCAGGAAATGAGAAAAATCACAAATGGGTAGAAGGCTTTCATGAGGCAGTTTATCATCTACCTCTCTCTGTCCACTGAGGCACATTACTTTCTATTTTGTCCTGCCCTTTAGGATACAGCTCCAAGCTTTACAAAATTGTTCTAATCCTCTACAGCAGAGTAAACCAGCACCTGAGTCATCTCTCATCCAGCCCCTGTGATTCAGTGTCATCTTGAGGATCCTGGAACATGTGAAGGTAACAGCATGTTGATTTAGTGTTTGCTCTCTGTAAGTAATAAAGTGAATCCATTTCTGCTTGTTGTCTTCTTGCTGGTCAAATTAATGGAACTGTGGCAAGCCAGTCTAGCAACTGCTGTAGTGCTGCTGTTTATGGATGCTTGCCTGGCAGAGTGAGGACTCACTGAGTGAATGTTAGCCAGGCACTAATAGTATAATAATATTATAATTATGTTAGGGAACCTCAGTTTTTCCCATACATAAAATGGGGAGTACATGAACAGGAAAGTATTTTTTATCTCTTAAGTGCCACTTATATGTAAAGTATTATTTAATTAACCATTTTCTCAGGTCCCTGGAGGCATTGTTGTTATTCATGGTTTTCATCTAGGACATAAGGAAATTATCATTTAAATATTAATGTCTAGGGGAAGCCGGGATGGCTCAATGGGTTAAGCGCTCACTTTGCAGCGCCGGGGACTGAGGATCGAATCCTGGCCCCGGCCCGTGCGGAACCATGTGCTGAACTGGGAGCTCGCCCAGTTCAGTTCTCTCTCTGTCTCTGTCTCTCTCTCTGTCTCTCTCTCTCTGTCAAAAAACAAATAAAAAGTGAATAAATAAATAAATATTAAAAAATATTAATGTCTAATATTTAGACTTTAGAAAAAGAATACTGTTTTCTAAGGAGCACCAAAGCATGCACTTTTTTGCTGTAGTTAAATTGAAAGATTTTTATCACAACTATTATCTTTGTCTTTTGACATGAGGAGTTCTGGTTTTTTGAAATTGGCTCAAGTTAAGGGAAATTAAAATCTCATATGAGAAAGCAATTGATCCTTCTAACCTACTTGTTTAGTTCTAACACTTGTTCCCAATCTCAGGAAAATCAATTACAGTCTTACTATTCCCAGGCTGTGTACTGAACTGAAATTTAAAAATTCTTTCAAGACAAATGATAATTATGAGAAAACCAGCATGAAACATCTTTTAGATGAAATTTCAAAAGCCCTGTGAAGCACAGCTTTGGTTTTAAAGGTGATATTATCTACTAGAAAATGGGCTAAGAAAGAAATTACTTTTTTCTCATTTGAGCAAAGAATCTATCATTCTAGTTCAAAGAACAAAATTATTTTCCCCAATATTCAGGATTAGATACCTTTTATTTACATTATTTGCACAAGGTTAGTTTGTTTACTATAATTGTATATAAAATGGAATCTCAAACTCCTGAGCAAAAAGAGAGAGAACAGTTGATGAAAATAAAGTAACAAGTGGCTGTTTCTTTGGAATCTGCTCTGTGCTTTCTGAGAAATATGTGTTAATCGGTTGTTCCAACAATGTGTTATCTTTATCAAGTGTATTTTGCTTGGAGACATATGTTTATATTTTTAAAGATGTTTCTTTTTTGCTACAAAGTCCCTTTCAGCCCAAGAATGGAAAAAATAAACATTTTTATCACTAGGAATTTGATGTTCTACAAGACTATTTTGTCAGCAAGAAAATGATGCATTTTATATCAGTGTATGCTTTTGTACTTCACAAGACAAACACATTGGTTTTATAAATTAGACCAAAGTGAGTATTGTTTGAAAATTTTCAACGCACTAATTCATAAACTATTATTTTTATATTGCTAAATTGCTCACATCAATAGTTAGCTCAAATTTAACATTAATCATGGATCCAGATTATGGGTGCAGATAGTAAAGTACTTGGTACCAAGCAACCTACCTTTTTTAAGTTGATATGATTAGTTGGCTTTTCTCCATTTCTCTGTTATGTAGGCTACGGCATTAACTAATTTTCTAATGTTAATACTGTCCTTGCACTATTAGGATCTCTTAGGATACAACCAGTATCCTATGTATGTATGTGTATATATGCACATATATAATTTTTCATTTGCTGTGTATGTATAATTCTATTTTTAGTTAATAATTTTGATTCTATGTTTGAGGGACTGATTTGTGATTCTTCTTTATCCTTATGTCCTTATAATATTTTGGAATTAAGTTTATGCTACACTGATTATATTGTTCCCTCTTTTTTTATTCTCTGTAAAAGTTGTATATGTTACATATGTTTTTTTGAATATCTGCAGATTATACCTCATATATAACTACCTGAATGTGTGTGCGTGTGTGTGTGCAAAAGAGATACACAGAGAAATGGGGTAGAGAGACAGATAAAGAGAGAAGTGGCATATAATTTTTAAAAACTGGTCAACTTTTTAAAGTTTGCTTAGAGATGTATTTGGATTTCTGTTATATCTTGTCAGTGTTAAGTTATTTTTCAAGGAAACTGCTCATTTGTAAAAGTTAATCATACTATCTGATAATTTTTCAATAACTGCTTATTTGTAGTTATGTGTCCTTGACACTTTTGATATTATTTTGTTCTTAATGACAAAGATTTTTCTATTTCATCCATTGGTTCTAAGTATAGTACCCATACTCCCAGGGGTAGATGCTGGGCCATTCAGTGGTATGTGAAAAATAATCAGTAATGGTGAAAAAAAAAGTAAAGTAAAAAATGCAAAATGTTAGTTATGAAACAATAAATGTTAAGTTTGAATCAGCGTTAATGGAGACACTTCAAAATTAGATCACATTAGCAAATGATGATTGGTTAGGGCATGGCTATGAACCCTTCCCCCAAGCCATTTTCCTACCAATCACACACACAGTTTCAGAACAATCCATTTGTGACTTTTCTAGAACTTTCCTAAACATATAAATACATCTGTAGCCAGACTGATCAGTTTAGTTATTGACTTGGTACAAATAAGTGTGTTGTCTTTAATCATGATTCTTTTCAAGTAGTTTTTCTTATTGAATGTTTAACATAGTTTTAGTTATTATTGTCAGTAATTTTTAAGCATGTCAGTTATAGATCAATGATTGAAAGCAGGAACAGTTTAAAAACCAAAACTTGATGTGGATTATAACCCATCACCAAGTACTTCTCAACACATGTCTGCAGCTATGAGTACACCCACACCAAGAGATAATAAAAGGTGCATGCCTCAGATACTACACAGAAGAAAAGGAAATACTCTGAAGAGAATGTTAAATATGGGTTTTCATTTGTAGGGGATGATGACTGTCCTAAGCCTTTCTATGTTGTGTGAGGGGAAATATTATCTAATGGTTGCATGAAACACTCTCTACTCATGTGACATTTAGAATCAAAACATCCTATGCATAAAAACAAAGAAATACATTATTTTTGGTGCTTAGAAAAGCATCCACTGTTACTTCATACATGACACCAGGAAACAAAGACAATGAGAATGCAATTGAGGCTTCATACTGTATGGCTTATCACATATCTAAATGTGGTAAAATCCACTCCATAGCTGAAGATTTAATTTCTCCTTTTATTAAGGATACCACTCTTTGCATGTCTGGGGAAGAACATGTCCACAAAAACAATACTATCTCTTCTTCATATAATACAATATCTCGACCAATTCAGGAAATGTCTGATGACGTTGAAGCTGTAGTAGTAGATAGAATAAGAAAAATAAATTATTTTCTATCTAGATCAATGGAAGTGTAGATACTGTTGATGTATCTATTTTGCTCATCACCACAAGGCACTTGATAGGAAATTAAATTGAGGAAAACCTGTTGCTTTGTTACCCATTGACAGAGTGAATGGGTTACCCATTCACAAGTGAAGATATTTGTTACCCATACCACAAGTGAAGATAGTTGTAATGCAGTCATGGTTATTTCATTGAAAAGGACATTAGTTGGTTGAATTGCTGTGATGTATGCACCGACAAAGGGAAGCCTATGTCAGGTTGTTTTGTAGGCTTATGTGGCTGAATTAAAGAAGTAGCTCCCCATGCACCATGGAGTCACTGCTGCATTCAGCAACAAAGTCTTGCGTACAAGCTTCTTCTTAGTGAACTGAAAGATGTTCTTGATGAGGCTGTAAAAGTTGTAAATTTTACTAAGATACAACCATGAAACTCCAGATTGCTGAAAAACCTTTGTGAAAAATGAACAATATTTGTAGCACATTACTTTTGTATATAGAGGTAAGGTGGATATCTCATGGCCAAAATAATAATAATAATAATAATAATAACGTACACAGGTGTTTCAACTTAGACATGAAATACAGGTACTTTTTCAAGACCATTGTTTCCCTCTAGCTCCAAAGTTTCAGGACAGTGGTTGGCTTCAAAGTCTTGTATATTTGTCAGATACTTTTCTAGAAATAAACTCAACTGGGGACTTCAAAACAGCTCAATCACCATATTCAAAGTAATCAACAGAATAGAGTAAATGATTTAAAAACTGGAGTTTTGGAAAGCATGTATTGAAACTGGTCAGAGTTAATTACTTGAAACTGCATAACTTCTTATCGGAGAATGACTTGCACCTATCCCAAAATATAAAAGAGAATATTGGAAGTCACTTTGAACGTTCTAAAGTGTTCTTTTATAAGTACTTTCTTCAATGTGGAAAATAAAACAGCTTGATTGCAGATTCCCTTGAATGAAGAATTCTTCAAAGAAACTAAACAATCAATGACAAAGAACAGTTCATTGAACTTTCAACAGATTCTTCTTTACATTCTGATTTTAAAATAAATCATCTTATTACCTCTGGGTAGATGTCAGTGAGGAATCCAACCACCCAGGGAGAAAGCACTAAAACACTTCTCGCTATTCACTAATACTGAACTAGTGGAGAGAGATTTTTCTTCTTACAACGTCATAAAAAGTAAGTACTGCACCAAGCTTAACACAAGTCCAAATTTAAGACCCTATTTTACATCTTTTGAGCCTGACTTCAAGAAACTAAGTGCATCAAAGCAAGCTCACTGATGTCACTAACAGTGTTTCAATTGGGTAATGATCTTCCTAACAATTATTAGACTTTTCAGATAACACAAATATTATTATTAATAATTAAAATTTTAATAAATACTTGATCATCATTATCAGTATTTAACTGTTACAAATATTGTGAAATTAAATCTGTGGTTAGGACTTTTAGTGTAGTAATTTTTCTTTCTGAACTTATGACCTCATTTTCACTGGTTTACCCAGTCCACAAACACCTGAGTTTTTAACTTTCAAAGTTTTTAATTTTCAAATCTTTCCTTCCTGTGTTTTAATTTCCTCAAGTGATTTAAACATACAAATTTGGATTTTTGTTTGTTTTCTGATTCCTGCTCATAGTAGCTTTATTATAAATGTATCTTTTCATGTATTATATCACTTAATTTTAATTATCTTTTTAAAAATTTCAGCTTTATTGAAGTATAATTGACACATAAAATTGCAAGGTACTTAAAGTATGTATTGTGGTGATTTAGTATACAAGGGCTATCCAGAAAGTATTGATCCATGTAATATAAAAAATAGAGGCATTTGTGGTTGCATTTTTTTCTAGACAGCACCTGTATGCATACATTGTGAAAGGGTTGCCTGTGTCTAGTTTAACACATCCATCTCCTCACATCTCTCTCTTTCTCTTTCTCTCTCTTTCTCTTTCTTTTCTCTCTCTTCCTCTTCAATAAGAGCATTTAAATTGTCATATGATTTAAAAAAAATATGGGTTGTGAGCTTATATTTACAAGGAATTAGAGAAGTCCCAAGAGCACTGGTTCAAGGTTGTTTGTATTCATGGAGATTTTACATTTGCTTCTACTAATTACCCCAGAGTCAAAACAAAAAACAGTCTTGGCTCCTTTAACTTAACTAGGATGTAGTTTCCCAAATCTTGGCTGAATTCTTCATTCAAAGGTTAAAAAGAGCAGAAAAGTTTCCTTTGTGCTATTTATTGCCTGCAGGTGGACCTTTCATTAGGGAGTAGTACTTGGAGAGTCTGGGCTCTTTAGCAAGGTTCTCAGGTCTCCTCATCTGTGTATTTATAAGCCCTGGTATTCTGTTCTAGCCTGGCCATTAATATCTAAACTTCTTGGTAACTGAGAAAGGCATTTATAACTCTAGTGTAGCTATAGAATCAGTTTTAGTTTAGCACTTTGTTTTTCAGCTCCATCTGGGTGTATGCCATATTTAAATTAGTAATAGCTAGCATTTATTGAATGTGGATTATGTAACTGATACAGGGCTCAGCTTTTTACACGCTTTATCTCATGTGTACACCTGAAAATATTATGGAGATGCACTATTATTTCCCCCTTTTTAAAAGTTGGAAAAGTGAGAGTCAGAAAAATGACTTTGAAATGAATAAATCATAAGTGAAATTTTGTTGATTTTTTTCTTTTATTAGATTGTATATAATTAAGCCTAATGATTATTGCATTTTATAGTTGTATAAGTATAATTGGCCTAAAATAATCTACTCACATTTAGAATATATAATACATTTTGACATACATGTACACACACACACACAATAGCCACAATCAAGACAATGAACATATACTTCACTACCAAAAGTTTTCTAGTGCCACTTTCCTGTCATCCTCTCCCACCACCTTCCTTAGGCAACCCCTGATCTGCCTTCTGACAATAAAGATTTGTTTTTATTTCTAGGAATTTATATAAATGGAATCAAGTATGTACTCCTTTTTGTCTGGCTTGCTTCACACTGCATGAAGGTTTTAAAATGCATTCATATTAGCATTGTTCTTTTCTCTGCCAAATAGTTTTCCATTGTGTACATATACCAGGCCCCCTAATCCATTCACCTGTTAATGGATAGTTTATGGCTGCTAAAAATAAAACAGATAGTGGCATTCCTAAATAGGAGTAAGTCTGGGAATTTTAACAGTAACTCAGTGATGCATTTTAATTTTTTATTATTTCATGGTTTAATAACAATATAGAAGTTTAAATACATGTATCTACCCCTCAGGCTGCTGTTTTTTCTTCTCTCTCAACTGAAAGATTTTGTTGAATTTCAACTTTCATCTTTTTTTCAGTCTTAATGTAATGAGCTATAAATCTAGAATCTCCTAATTAAAATGTAAAGAATCTATTATGAATCGTGAATGTTTTCTTTAAGTTTCTAATTTTGATATATGACCTGGGTTGGAGAAGGAGTTAGGGTCAGGAGTATGATTGTATTGCTGTATTTCTGAGGAAGTTGTGATGACTTAGTGATTATGCACATTATACCTTAGTTTTTAAATGTAGCAGTAATAATAACCATAATCATAATTTTAATGTTTTCCCATCGGTTAAGAAATAACTTTTTCAGAGGCTGAGAAGCCGGGTCTCCGGGCGGACTCGGCAGGTTCCGGGGGCGGTGCCGGGAAGCTCCCCAGTGTCGGAGCCCCTCCCGGCCCCGCAGCCCCACCCCCGTCCTCCGGGCCACAGCCGCGGCGCCCCCGGGCGGAGCGGGGCCTTTCGCTGGACCTGGAGACCGCTGGTACTGGACGTGCTTCTGGCACGGGCCTTCCACTTGTGCACCGAACTGCGGGGTCGGCTGTATCTGGTAGGAGGACCCCTGGCCCAAGGGGCGAGAGAACCCAACGGCGACACGGTGGTCTTAGCCTCGGCGGGGGGCCCAGGCCGTGCGGATGGGGGCGCGGGGGCGGGCCCGAGGCTCAGCCACCAGGACGCGGAGCCGCTGGGCTGGCGCTGGTTCTGCGCGGTGGGCAGCTGGGACGGGGCGCGCCCCTTGGCCACCGTGGCCATCCTGAACGCAAAGCGCAGAGAGTGGTAGGTGTGGACCACAGCCCCCCGACAGCTGCCCCTCCTACCGGCCTCAGTAGTCACACCAGCACCGGCCTCTGGGATGAGAACTGCGGCTGGCCGGCTGGGAGGGCGGGTCCCACACTCAGCGTCTTTATGGAAACATCTACAGGTTAAGGCTGGACCTCGGCGCCTGCAACCATTGCTCTAAGAAGACTGCCACACAGTCTCACGCTCAGGGCATGGTGCTGCCCTCTTCTGAACTCCTGGGCCCCACCCAAGGCACCAGCTGTTGCTTCTTCAGTGATTGCAACTCAGCTGAAACAGAAGTAGCTGGGCACTGGAGTCATGAGAAGATTAAGGCAAGTCTCTTTCTCTGTAGTTGGTTCCACTTCCCCTGTGCAGATCAGGGGCTGAAACGCGTAGACCATCAGACTTACCTTTGCAATAATAAGCTTTACCTGGTTGGGGGTTTTGGTGAGGATGGCAGGACAGCTAACCCACAGGTTTGCATCCTGGACCTTTTTATCTAAATGGTGCAAAGAGACACTGTCAAGACTGTTTTGTTTTAAAAACATAAAGCATTATCACCAGAGCTATCTGCCTCATGTCAAATGCTTATTAAATTTCATTCTGAGAGAGAGAGAGAGAGAGAGAGAGAGAGAGAGAGAGAGAGAGAAAGAGAGAGAGAGAGAGAGAGAGAGAACTTTTTCATCCTGCAGGTAAAGATAAAAAAAGATATCCCCCCTTGCCCTGTCCTTCTGAGAATTAGTGCTGATAGCAGAGGTAAAAGTTTACACCTTTTAGAGAATCAGAAATTGCATAAATAACTTCAATTAAGCTCCTCTCCAATGGTAAGGTGACAGATGGATTCCTTGTGTTGCTAAACAGATATGCTGGGATTAAATAATATGCAATGAAGCAAATTAAAATAATATAGGTATGTATGTTCCTCCTACACTTTTACAAAGGTACCTGACTATGTTAACGCCAACTTCCTACATAATAAAATATTCTGTGGAAACAGTTAACAAAGGATTCCACTTTTTCTAATCTAATGTATGTCGATTAATTAAATAAACATATGCTGTGCATTATATATCAAGGATCAAGTGTAAAGATTTGTGCTTAATATACTCAACAGTCTAACAAAGATTATTGGTTCTTCTGAAACTTTCTTTAGTCACAATTATAAAGGATATCAGCAGTCCATAATTTATTTTTTTTTAATTTTTTTTTATTTCTTTTTTTTTAATTTATATTTTATTTATTTACTTATTTTGACAGAGGGAGAGAGAGAGAGAGAGAGAGAGAGAGAGAGAGAGAGAGAGAGAGAGAGAGACACACACACAGACAGAGACAGAGAGAGAACTGAACTAGGGGGGCTCCCAGTTCAGCATATGGTTCCGCACGGGCCGGGGCCGGGGCCGGGATTCGATCCTCGGTCCGCGGTGCTGCAAAGTGAGCGCCTAACCTACTGAGCCATCCCGGCTTCCCCAGCAGTCCAGAATTTATAAGGGAAAATTTCTATCAGGCACTGGGCAATTTTGTCTACATAACTACATTAAAGGGATGCTCTGTGGGTAAGTAAATTTTTACCTTTCTCCAAAATTATGTAGTTATCAACATACTCAGTCTGAAATACAGTGTAAGGGAAATGTATGACAAAGTCTGTGACTACCCAACACCAAAAAGAGTAGAAAGAATCAGGAAAGGCAATTGTGTGGTAATGTGTTTTCAAAATAAGCAATTTTTTTTTTTTGTCAGAATCGAGTCATGTTTCTAAACTGCTGATTTATAGGAAATATGAGGGATAGAGCATCATCTTAAATAATACCATGAGGGTACAATCAGCCCAATATATGAGTCTTCAGCAAATAAATGTCATGGAAGAAAAGAGGGTTGGGGGATGTTATAGATTAAAAGAGACAAAGTATATCAATCAAACACAGTGAGTAAATTGTGTTGGAATTCTGATTCAAATAAACTATGCCATGCCAAAAGAAAAAAAAAAGCAATTTTTTTTTAATTTTATTTATTTTTGACACAGAGAGAGAGAGAGAGAGAGAGATACAGAGACAGAGAGAGAACCGAACTGGGGGAGCTCCCAGTTTAGCATATGGGTCCGCACGGGCCGGGCCTGGGATTCGATCCCCGGTCCCCAGCACTGCAAAGTGAGCGCTTAACCCACTTAGCCATCCCGGCTTCCCCAAAAAAGCAATTTTTTAACCTCATATTTCTAATGTATTTTAAAAAACGTAATAGAATTTGTGAGTTTTTTTTATTTAGTAAATATTTTTACTAGTTATTTATATTTTGAAGATAACTTGTATAGAAAATGTTAATACAGAAGATCATATCAATAAAGAGCAATCACTTTAGTGGAGGAATTGTGACTATCTTCATTTACCCAACCTGGCCTGGTTTGTGCCTAGTGTCCTCAGTCTTTATTTATTCTTTCATTAATTCATCATTTATCATGTGTTTATTCCTTCCTCAGGGAGATTCACTCCTACTTGAATTAATTCTATCATTGTAAACGTCCACAGCACCTTATTCTTTTGAAGTTTCTCTGTCATCACACTTGCAATTGCCCATTTACTAGTTTGCCTTACCTGCTCAGCTTTGAATTCCACAAGTATAGAGGATAATAAGTGCTGCCATTTATTTAAGTTGTTAGTGTTCTCTGCTATTTTTCTCACATCTATTATATCCAGTTCAATCATTTAAAAAAATCCCTTTGAGGAGAGTATTACTGTTCCCAATTTATAGACAAGGAAACTAAATTTAACAGAGACTAATATTAATTTCATTCATTCATTCATCCATTCATCCATGAAATATTTAGTACATGTCTGTCAACTCTGGGCATATTTATGTTTAATCTTTGGGGATACAATGGTTGAGTTAAAACAGGCTTGGTTCTTGCCTTCATATAACTTACTTTTAGTGTTAGAAACCAACTTTAAACACATGATAAAACAAAATTTCTATGAAATTACGAGTGTTATAAGACTGAAAAGTGAATCACAAAGAATTGAAATTTACAGGGAGTTCAGTGAAATGTTCCCTAAGGAAGGGAAATCACATAATCTGTGATTTGAAGGACATGTAAGAAATTGCCAGTTTAAGACATGAATGCAAAAAAAAATAGGTAGAGGGGACAATATGGGCAAATAACAATGTAGCTTTAGTAAAGATTATTGAAATTAAATGGGCAATAGAATACCCAAAGAGTTGGACATTTGGATAATGAATTGAAAAAAATTATATGGATAAATGCATTGCATATACGATAACATTTATAAGCATTTTGAAACAATGATATAGCTAGCTAGCACAATACGTTTCTCTGGTTTTGTTGTAAAAGTGAAGATACCCTGTAAATTCAGTACAACATGCCTAGAATCTGAGAGTGATTGGCAACAGTATGGACTAAGCTTCAAAATATATATATATATACAATAAATCCTTAAAGAATTACAGTTTTTAAAATCAAAAGTGAGTGTGTATTGACATTCTAGAATTGATGTCTTACTTAAACAATAATTAATGAAGTCTTCTACTTAGTAGAGAAAAAGTTCTTTATTTTGACTTTTAAATAAAATCTCAATTGTTGTTTGTCATTCTTTAATTTTCCCTTCCCTCCTATTTGGAAGGCTGTATGACAACAAATCATATTGCATTAGTAATTCCAAGGAGTAAGTGTCTAGGCAACAGAATGGAAAATAAATGAAGAGCTATATTGAACTGTCTTTTTGCTCCTTTCAGTCTATAATATACGTTAACATGGCTATTCATCATGAAAATATTTGTGCAGTAGATGTAAAAGGCAAGAATAACTGATAATGGCTTGAAGAATGCATTTAAGTTGCATTTCTTATGTTCATGTGCCTAGTCAGAGTTATATATTGGCTACAAAGTGGGCTTCTTCCTACAGGTTGATTTTATGTGTGCATGTGTGTACACACAAATTCTCATATGTATGCTCTTTTATGGCAATGATATTAAAACATATTAGCATGGTGTTTTTTAGTTATCATACATACTGTCATTCAATTCTTTCAGTGTGACTAACTGCAGGTTATGAAACTGAGGCCAGCATTAGTAATCAGTGCACATCTACTATGTTTCAGATGCAGTACCAGGCTCTTAGGCTTTATTATGCAGTGCGCTCAGTGCCCTGGTGAGGTAGGTTATTATCCTTTTTATTTTACTAATGACAAAAGTGTGACTCATAGTTGTTAAAGATTTTCCAGATATGTCCTAGCTAGTTGATGAGGTTAAATTAGAGTACAGGTGTGTGTGCTTCCAAAGATTATATATACAATGCTATCTTTATGAAAACTCATGTTATTCTCCATACATCGTAGAATAGTAATCAGTGGTGCTGGGAATCTAACCATATGTGTTGATGACTCTTAGTTTTATTTGGTAAATATAGTACATATGACAAGATGAAATATTAGACTTTTTAAATTATAACACCATATTGAGACAAAAATGATGCATTTAAAATTTTCAGGTTTAAATTATTTTGAATGTAATCATTAAAGTAATTTATTTGAAATCCATCTGGATTTCAAAGGATATCTTTAGTTAAAATTATGACATACACTCCTAAGTTTCTTTTGGTTTATTGGGTGTTATGTCTTGGCTTTTGGTTTGGAACTATTTTATTGGAAGTTAAATACCTTCCTGTTTTAGGTAATGTATATGAAACTGTTCCATAGCAGCTCTATGCTTTTCTGTGCTCAAAAGTGACCATTTCATGTTACTGCCCATGATACAATTTTAGATGTGAACCATTGACTTGCATGAATTATAATGTAAATTACTTAAATTAATGAAATAATGTTACATGACCATTCTTGATTGAAGTGCATGAACCATTTATCACTGAAGTAAAGTACATACTTTCCTCTGAAAGCATTGATTTGTGTTGATAGGATTTTATCTTCTAATCATTAATATTATCTATATTCATTTACGTTCCCATTGCACTATTCAACAGAAGCTCCTCTACTTATGCAGAAAAAAATTGCTGGCTTAAGGTAGGTACTCATTTTGAGGGGAGTTAATGTTAACATTTTTCCATTTCAAAGCATTAGGGGAATCTTTAAGTGGTGTTTGGTAACACAATGGAAAATTCACTAGCCATTGTAAAGGATTTTGATGTGGCAAAATGAAGAAAGTGGAAAATCAGAGTACAAAATTCTCAACCTAGTTACAGATATGTATATAAAGAAAGAGTGGACAGAAATTAGAACTGGATAATTTTCATTCTACATATTATACTTCCTTTAATTTTGTACTGAAGCAAACACTGTACAATAAACTTAGTTTTAAAATACTGCAACTGGGGAAAACTGAGAATGCTGAGCATAATTTGACAAATGAGTATATTACACAGGTTCTCACTGGAGATCTAGTTTCCCTACTTTTTTTTTTTCTCTCTCTCTCTTACTCTCTCATCGCCCCCCTCCCATGCTTTCTCTCCCCCCACCCATGTATATAGCATTGCTTAAAATACTTTTATGACTTTTATTATAAAAATAAATTGATTCCATAAATTATATCCTGGTCTTTTCTGTAGAAACATGAATTATCCATAGGTTGACTCTCCTTTCTATGCCTTCACCCCTTTCTGTAGTCTTCCCTGTTGTCATATCCTTTTAAAAATTTTTTTAGTTTGGTACTGTTTTTTTGGTTTTTTTTTTTTCAGTTATAGTTAACATTCAATATTATTTTATATTAGTTTTAAGTGTATAGCATAATGGCTAGACATATAATTTATTTAGTGATCCCCCCCTGTTAGTCTGGACCTACCTGGCGGTGGACATCGTTATTACAGTATCATTGCCCAAATTTCATATGCTGTACTTTACGTCACCTTGACTATTTTGTAACTGCAAATTTGTACTTCTTAATTCCTTCACCTTTCTCACCCTGCCTCCCAAACCCTCTCCCATTTGGTAACCATCAGTTTGTTTTAGGTATCTTTGAACCTAAATCCCATAAATCACAGCAGGAACATACCTTATCAGTGCTCTCCAGGCACTCTAGTATTCACACTATTAAGAATTTTAAGACAAAATATTTAAACACAGGAACAGACAAATGTTTTTAAACTTAAATTTAAGTGTTCTAGCAAACTAAATACCAATAGCTTGTTGGTGATGCTACAGCTTTCCATTGATGCAGTGTGTCCTGGTTCTTGCTGGACATGATTGTAGTCAGCAAACACTGGGAATTGGTTTATTCTCACCTCAGTAAATAGCTATGAACTTATAGAAGCCAAGGAGAAAATGCCGGAGTAGCTGTGATAAACTAACGAACAAAAAACTCCATAGGCAATGGGCTAAACTTACTAATGTAAATCAGTGTTTTGAAATTTTTGAATAGCTAAGATCTTACTACTTAATGGCCATATCTCTCTCTTCCTTATCCAGCTACTATAATGTGGCTTGATCAATGGGATTGTCCTAAAGTTTAAAATGTAAACCCTCTCCTCTCAGGCAGCCAGAAGTTTGTTTTCTCTGTCTGAGTCTGTTTCTGTTTTGTTTCCTTGTCATAATGTTTTCCCTGTAATATTCCTCTGCCTTTTTTTTTTCGCTTCTCAAGCTTATTTCCACAAGTCTGATTCAGATTTTTGCAGTGATAATTTTGGTGAGTACTAAATATTACAAAAATTTAAATCATTTCATGGCATTTATAATTCATGTTTAGTACTTACCTCATCCAGTATCCTATGCATCTTTATCTGTTGTCTCATCTCAATTTCCAGCTCTTGATTCTCAATTTCCAGCTCTTGATTCTGAGAATATATGTTTTCTCCTATTTAACTAAGAACCAAGAGCCTCATAATATTTATTTTATATATTTTTCAAATTTGATGTTCTCCAGACTTCTTAATCAAAAGAACAAACTGAATAAATGTGTTTAAATCTTTTCCTCTCCCTATCCCTGTTAGACTTAAAAAAGAATATAAACTCAAGAAAAATATCAGGGATACAAACTAGAGATAGTATTTTCAAGTAGGTAGAATTGATTTTTTTTTTCTCAGAATACAGTACAGAATATAAAAGATTGATAGAATAGCACTGCAGCCCATACTTCTTTGAATTCCGAGTCTGCCTAGAGAATAAGAAAATGTAACAGTAGGCAGATCCAGAAGGAACCTCACCCTCAGAGTAGCAGGATCTGGATGGGTGGCACAAATGTTGGGCCGTCACTGGGATCCAAATCCAATCCGTGAGTGCACTACTGAGTATTCACCTCTACCTCAGCTTTTTCTTGACCTGACAGTATTTGATGCCACCTTCATGCGTTCCTAACATGAACAGCTATTTGAGAGAATGCAAACACTATTCCAACTAACAGAAGGCTTCCAAAGAAATGGAGAAATTATACATTCTATTCATTTTGAATGCTTGGCTTAAATATAACTTACCTGGAGTGGACTTCTTTTGCCTCTTGACTGCCTGCCAAAGGTCAGGGAAGAGGACTAGATGCAAGCAGCAGTAACTCTAGTTCAGAGGCAGAAGAAGGAAAACTGAGGTTTTCCCCTTGCCTATAAGTCCAGTCTCATGTGATACCACTCTTGTACTTGTTGATTGTGAGTAGACCTTTTGACTCCTTTTAGCTCCTTGAGAAGTGGTTTTCTAACTCAGGACCTGCCCCATGCTATTTCATCTGACTGGAACACTCTTCCCTCCTCTTTTGTTTTCCAAACACTTAACCATTTTTATAAAATTTAATTTAATGTCATGGGCTCAACAAGAAATAGCCCAGCTATCCAATGACAAATTTACTCCCCAAATCTAGGGTTCTCCGTAAGACAACAACCCTATTTTATTAACTCATATAATTTTTAGCAGTTGATAATTGTTTGTGCAGATATTCCTTAAATGAATGTCTCCTCTTCCAGACAGCTTTATGAGGGCAGTATATCTGTCATGTCACTGTATCTCTAGCATATGGCACTATGTATAGTAGATAGTGAATAAATATTTGTTAAATGAATAAACTGTTAATTCATTTCAGTTGTAGAGTTCATTGATATAAATTGAACACAACTGTTCTACTTTGAATAGAAAAGAGTCCCTCAGACCTGGCTAATAAATTAGGTAAATAATAAATAAAATAATAAATTAAAAAATTTTCTTCTTCAGACACACCCAAACTATTGGAGAAGAAATTCATAAAATCTGAGATAGAACCTATCACAGAATCAATCCCTCCCCTTCAATTACTCCTTGGTCAAACTGATTTCACAGTCAATTATTTCAAACATTTAAAGGTCTAATAGTCCTGATAGCACTTAAACTGTTCCAAAGCTTAGAAAGAGATTGAGCTCTGCTAATTTTTCTTTAGGAAACTGGCAAAATGCTGAGCTCAAAAATAGCAGGTAAGAAAAGAATCCCAGAAGATTTTAATGTATAAATCCTAAATAGAACATTAGTCAAAGAAGCCAGTGGTGCATTAAAAGATGTTTACCACAGCTGAACCAGGTTTAGTCAGAGTGTAGGGATTATTTGGTACTGGAAAAGTATTAATATACTTATGTGCCTTCCCCCTTCTCTCTGTCTCTGTCTCTCTCTGTCTGTCAAAATCAATAAAATAAATCTTTTAAAAAATAGGGGAAGCTGGGATGGCTCAGTGGGTTGAGCACTCACTTTGCAGCCCCAAGGACCGAGGATCGAATCCCGGCCCTGGCCCGTGTGGACCCATATGCTGAACTGGAGAGTGCCCCCAGTTCAGTTCTCACTGGGCAAGACCCCGGCCCAGTTCCTGCCCTGTGCAGCCTCACTCCCACCTGTGGAATGAAACCATGTGGAAAAATAAATGATGTGCAACTATGGAGACTGTTCTGGGCCCTCCCCCTTCTCTCTGTCTCTGTCTCTGTATCTCTCTGTCAAAAACAATAAAAATAAATCTTAAAAAAATATATATATATACTTATGTGATTCACCATATTAATAAATCAATTTAGATTTTTTGTTGTTGGTAATAAAGGAGTCAATGAATGTTTCTTTAACATGTTCAGTTGTGAAATGCTGGAAACATATGCATTAAAATCAGAAATAAGAGACTGATGCCAATTATCATGTTTTGAGAAGGTTCTAAAAATAGTAGTCAGTGTAACTAGCAAATAGGCAAGAGCATACAGTAGCAGGTAAACATATTAGAAAAGAGAGCAGAAAATAAGTGTCATGTATATATGGTAAGACTATATATACTTGGTAGTCCAAAATATAAATCAACTGAAAAACTACTAGAGACAAAAGGAAAATTTAGTATGTTGGTTGATCACAAAGTTACTGTATAAAAATCAATACTTTCCTGTATATAAATGGTAACTATTTAGAAAATAAAATGGAAGGACAGATGCTCCTTTTCTTTTTTTTTTAAAATATTTATTTATTTATTTTTATTGGTTTTTGACAGAGAGAGAGAGAGAGATACAGAGACAGAGACAGAGAGAGAACTGAACTGGGGGAGCTCCCAGCCCAGCACATGGTTCCGCACGGGCAGGGGCCGGGATTCGATCCCTGGTCCCCGGCGCTGCAAAGTGAGCGCTTCACCCACTGAGCCATCCTGGCTTCCCCTAGATGCTCCTTTTCATACCAGCAAAATGCTAAAAGAATAATAGTAACACAAATTATACAAAACCTATAGAGCAAATGCATAGCAATGGATTTTTTTTTTCTTTTTCTTTTTTTTTGTGAAATTTATTGGGGTGACATTGGTTAATAAAAATTACATAGGTTCTAGGTTTCAGAAAAAACAAAAAAGAACATTTAAAATTTCAAACTTCTTTTATATAAATCTTGGAATAAAGCAGTAACTCAAACTTTAATCTTTGACTTTATAGAAGGAAATCACAGAAACTAATTAAAACATTGCAGTTTAAACCATAGAGAATGTAACAAATTCTGTAGTTCTAGAAATCAGTGGATTTCAATGTTCTTTTTTTAATGCAAAAATACTGAAAAATAAGTTAAGCATTCAATTCAAAACGCTAGGAAAGAAAATAAACTTAAGGATAGTAAGAAGTAACATTTGAAAAAGAGACCAGAGCAATTCATTAAATTGAATAAATTTGTAGGATCACTAAATAAAAGGATTTGGGTTTTAAACATATTCTTTCTTTTTTTAATATATATATATTTATTTATTTATTTATTTTTGATGAGAGAGAGAGAGAGAGAGAGAGATACAGAGACAGAGAGAGAACTGAACTGGGGGAGCTCCCAGTTCAGCATATGGTTCCGCATGGGTCGGGGCCAGGATTTGATCCTCGGTCCCTGGCGCTGCAAAGTGAGCACCTAACCCACTGAGCCATCCCGGCTTCCCCAGGATTTGGGTTTTAAAAGTAGCAATGACAAATTAGTGAATAAGTTTAAAGAAGAAATAACACACACACACACACACACACACACACACACACACACACACACACACA
>PVKE010015849.1:0-15861 GCA_004027555.1 Craseonycteris thonglongyai
ATTGTTTATAAAAGTTGATACTCAATCCCAAGTTGGGCTGTGCCAAGCCCAGAACAGATACCTTCCACAGACTGTTCTGAAGGAAAAAATGTTCTGGTAAGAAAGTTTCTTTCCACTATATCTTCTAAGTTATATATATATATATATATATATATATATATATATATATATATATATATATATATATATATATATATATATATATATATATATATATATATATATATATATATATATATATGTAAATTTTCCACAATTCCAGAGCAGAGCAGCAATGTGCACAATACCATCTAAACTTAGAGAGCACTAGGAAACACCCCCAGTACCTTTTCCCCACACCCACACCCACCACCAAAAGGCAAGAAATTCTTAAATGCCTTTGTCTCAATTAATTCTAGCAATGTTTCAATTCTTCAAATTATCTTCTCAATGTTTATTTATTTATTTATTCATTTATTTTATTGTTTTTGACATAGAGAGAGAGAGAGAGAGATACAGAGACAGAGAGAGAACTGAACTGGGGGAGCTCCCAGTTCAGCATATGGGTCCGCACGGGCCGGGGCCGGAATTCGATCTTGGGTTCCTGGTGCTGCAAAGTGAGCGCTTAACCCACTGAGCCATCCCGGCTTCCCCTCAATGTTAAACACTACATTCAGGTCAATGGTCACCTTGAAACACCAGGAACAATAATAGAGTAACTTTCTTCAGATCCATACAATTAAAAAGCTACTTCAAGATTTTCCCGAAACAAGAGTCAGTCTTTGAAAAGAACTCTTTGTAAATGCAAACCCTGTGTAGCTTAAAATGATTCCTTCCCCCAGATTCTAAATGTCAAGTTTCAAAAACAAATAATAATACAAACTGAGATTCATAAATCACTATGCAATGAAAACAATAAGAGAAAAAAAGTTTGTGTAGGTTGTTAAATTTCTTTCTTTCCCTTGTAGGGTTACTTGAGGAGTTAAAATCTGAACTAAAAATAGGAGAAATCAGAGTCAATAGGTTAGTGTGTAAGGATGAGATGGGAGAAAAACCTGGACATGTATTAAGCACCTGCTCTTTTTAGTACTATGCTAGGTAATTTACATATAACATTTTATTCTACTCTTCCACCATTTTGTGAGTTAGCTACCTGGTGAATGAGAATAAAATATAGACTCAGGATATTAAATTCTTGTGCAAGGTTACATAGCTGGTTTGTAAGTGTGGATCTTGGATTTAACCAGGTCTATAAGATTGCAAATCTCTTCTTTTCTCTGTGACCACTACAAGGTTAGAGGGTATGTTCATTAAGCTATGGAAGCCTGGTGGGATCCCTTCTCCATTCTGGACCTTTTCATACTCTTGTTGAACAAAATAAATGTGACCTTGTACCTTGACCAGTCAAGACTTAAGTAATTCATTCACCCGAGTCCTTACTACATGCCTAATTCTGTGGAAATTGCAAGCACAAAAGCCAACATTGGTGGAGATGTCATTTCAACACAATGCATTTCTAACTCCTCAAGTAACATTTAATTCCTGGCTGCCTATCCCACCTCCACACCAATCACCTTGTGAAAGGGGTTGCAGCCTTGTATCATTTGGGGCATTAAGAGAACTTGAATGATCAAAAGACTCACTCCCATGATTCTTTGCTGTTTTCCACTTTCTCATCACCTTTCCGTAACTGTGGAATTGACTTTGGATTTTTAATTGGAAAAGGGTAAAGTTCTAATCAGGAGAAAATACTCATGGATAAAAATAGGTAAGGGAAGAGATTTATGAGGCTTTTAGGAAACTTACAGGAAAATCCCCTAAAATGTCATCATTTGTTATTCTTGGTATTGACTTGTTAAAAGTGAATCTCATTACCTTTGTGTTATCTGGCATATTTATGGAATATGTTTATTTATTAATGAATTTTTCTAAAGCAAATTTAACAGGTGCATAAGGGCAATCTCATAATCACTTAGCTACATGGCTGTGAATATTTATTACTGGTCTTTAGAGACTGTTTAAAAATGTAGAGTTCCAGAAAAATAACCAAAAAAGCATTCAATTCATTAAAATGCATGCGTTGCATGAATCATTTATTCAAATGACTAAGAAGAAAATATAATTCTGAGTTTGTGATAAGAAATAATCCTCCTCAGCATCCTTCCCAGAATTGTTCAGAACAGATTTCTCTTCCTTCACATGGACAGATGTGGCTATGAGGCCATGGTACAAACTGGTGGGTGCACATGTTTGGGGTTCACAACAGAAGCTACTCTCCTTGCCAAGTGAGAATGTGGTGGAAGCCAATTCTATTATTTCCTTTCTTGGGTCTTTGCGTTCCCTCTTTCACTCTTGCAGCTGCTGGTGGGTGATGCTGAAGTCCATAAGTGACATCTGAAGAAGCAGGTGCATCAGCTGTGAGGCATAGTTATACAATCAGAGCCTGCCACTGACAGCGACCTGTATGCCAGTCCATAACCAGCTTTCTATTCTACACATTGGGAAACTGAGGCCCAGAAAGGGTCACTGACTCATCAGTTGTTGTCAGAAAAGTTGGGACCATAGCCTGGGACTTTTCACCATTCCATACTGAGGGGTAAGATTCCAGAAAGTTCATCTAATCTACATTTTCATTTGCTTTAGTTTATATCTGAAAGAACAGCAACCACATCCTGAGACAAAAAATCTGAGAGTACACAGGGTGGCAGAAGGGGTGGATCAGTCACTTTTTGTCATCAGAAATCCCAGAAAGTCAAGAATATGTGACTGAATAAAATATATTCATGAACAGCAAACAGGTACAGGCACAGCAATTGTGAAGATAGTATGAAGTATAAAGACAGTATGAAGACAGCATAATGCAACAGGTTCTAAGCAGTGTTTCTTACTTTATAACTGCAGGTTGAGGACTTAAGTAGAGTTCTTGCATCCAAAACAGTCCTTGGGCCCTGCTTGACTTGTTCGCAAAACCTCACAAAAAGAGGGCTGCATTGTCTGAGTGCTGGAGTCTTACTGTAGAACTAACCTGTTCCACATGTGATCTCTCTGCGCTCTCTTTTATTTTTTCTTTTTAGGATGGGGCAAACATGATATTCTAATCAACCAGGCTGTGTTTTTTTTTAGGTATGTGTAGGTTCCTAAAACTGCATGTCTCTTCTTCCCTCTTTAAATTCTGATAAGCTACCAAATTCTAAGTAGTCCCATTATCCACCTTTAACCGCTTGGAAATTAAAGAAGGTTGAAGCGGAGAGAGAAAAATGGGAACCTTCGGTTTATTTGACTGACAGGCATATTTTGTTTGGCTTGAACAGTGTTTAAAATAATTTGAGACAATATTCAAAAACTGGTGGCCTCATATGAGAATCTGGATTCTGGGTGTGTCTCTTTCAATCAAAAATCAGAAAATCTGGCCAAACTGGGCCCAAATTCCCGTGACAAGAATTGTCACTGTCTGACTGGCCTCTGATTCCTGTGGACCAGCCACGCATTTTCTTACCTAGCCTCTTGGCACTGTAAGCGTCTGGGTTTGCAACCCTTATTGAAGAGGTAATAACAAATCATGTATCTGCCAGAATTCATTCATTCTTTTATTCATCCATTCACAAGTACTTGTTGAATCCTGAATGCCAGATTCTATTCTAATATTGAGAGATTACACTTTGAATCAGACAGACAATATTCCTGCAATGGAATTTTTAATCTGGGAAGCGAAAACACTAAATAAGTAGCAATCACACAAGAGAAATGGAAGATCGTGTGAACTGTGCTATGGAGAGAATTAGAACAGGACATTCTGAGAGAGACGTTATATGGGACAGTGAATTGAAGAGCTGACAGTTAAGCTGAGATCCAAACGACAAAAAAAGGTTCTTTAGCCACACAGTTATCAGAAAGAAAGAGTTCCAGGCAGAAGTAGAGCTAGTGCAGAAGCTCTAAGATTTTTTCAAGGATCTAAAAGAAGTTCTGTGCAGCTGAGAAGTGGGGACCAGAGGAGAAGGTGGCTGGGCTTGGGGGAGCCACATGGTACTCCACAGCCTGGAAAGAAGATTAGGATTTTATTCCATAATAAATTGCATGTAAATCCCTGGAGGATTTTATCAGGGAAGTAATAGTATCTGCTTCAAATAACTATTTATGAATGTGTAAATTTCCTTTTCAAAACAAAGAAACCAAACTCTAGAGGTCACCAAATGGTAAGCACATCTTAAGATGCTTCTGTTTTATTAAAAGGAAGGACATACTCAGTCTACATCAAGCTTTCGCAACCTGCAGCCCGTGGGCCGCATACCACCCGGGACAGCTTTAAATGTGGCCCAACACAAATCCGTAAACTTTCTAACAACACTGAAATTGTTTTGTGATTATTTTTTTGTCTCATTAGCTATCGTTCATGTTAGTGTTTTTTTTAATGTGTGGCCCAAGACAATTCTTTCAATGTGGCCCAGGGATGCCAAAAGGTTGGATACCGCTACCTGTATACAAATGTGTTAGTTTCCTGGGGCTACCCTAACAAATTACCACAGATTTGGTGGCTTTAAACAGCAACAATGTATTCACTCACAGTTCTGGAGGTGAGAAGTTCAACATCTGCTTCACTGGGCTTAAAGCAAGGTGTCTCCAGGGCCATGTGCCCTCCAGAGGCTCCAGGGGAGAATTTGTTCCCTGTCTCTCCCTGCTTCTGGTGGCTGCAGGAGGCCTTGACTTGTGGCCATAAAAACAAGCCTGAGACAAAGACTTGATGCAGATCATTTATTTGGGAGATGATTCCAGAAAGCACTGGGAAGGGAGAGGGGAAATAAGACAGGAAAGTGAGGAAGCCAATAAAAATGTGTTTATTGAGCAGACTGCTTCTATGGCCACCTGAGTGCCCTCCTTCTGTGGAATACTGGAAGACTACAGAAGATAATGGGGAGCTAATTCATCTATGAGGTGAACATGCCTATGTTTTTATTCTAATTCCCGTCTGTCACTGGCTGAGGGCTGCTCTGGAGGGTGTTAACTTCCTGGCCCATCTACACTGCCCCTGACAACTTGTGGCCAGAAAAAACCTTTGCAAGCGTGGAAGGAGTGTGTAGTTGGCAGGAGACCTTGTGTGTGGGGTTGACACACAGGAGTGAACACTGAAGTGCCATAGGCAGGGCATGGATATCCTCTATAGCCGACAGGGTTGTTAAGATTTCTCTTGAGTTTGTTTCATTTTATATTTAAAATTAGTGGGTAAATTTTTAAAAAGATTTCCTAAAGAGACACGTGAGAATGTTTATAAATATGCTACTAACTAGATGATTTCTTTCAAATTGACATTTATCTGTGGGAACAGCGAGCATTTAATTTAAAATCTACTAGTAGTCTGACCATTAGGTGCATGTAAGCATGCGTCTATTAACAGTAGGTTCCTGCCTATTAGGTGCATCTGCACACATACCTATTAGATTTGGGGTATAGTGATAATGTAAAATAGAAGAAGATTGACCACCTTGCTCAAGAATCTAGCTATTGGGAAAGCCGGGATGGTTCAGTGGGTTAAGCGCTCACTTTGAAGCCGCGAGGACCGAGGATCAAATCCCGGCTCCGGCCCAGGAGGACCCACATGCGGAACTGGGGTGTGCTTCCCGAATATGATGAGGCCCCCAGTTCAGTTATAAAAAAACAAACAAACGAGTCTAGCTGTCAAGACAAAATTGCACAAACCATTAATAGCCATCAGAGTACAGATTGATAAAATGGCACACTCATTTTTTTCCCCTTCATCAAACATTTCTGATGGTAGCACTCTCCTAGGTGCTGGCGATGCAGGGGTGAACAGAACAGAAATAATGGAGCTCATATTCCATGGAGCTCACATTCTTGCCTGGCTAGCAGGACATCAGTTCTCTCACCCTCTGTCTCAGCTACCCCATTTCCTGCCACTTCCTTCAAGGTTTTGATGCTTAACATGGACACTTGATGAGCTGTTTGGTCCAAGAGCTTGTTAATGGCAGATCAGGAGGGAGCCTGTGTGATTCCACCTGCCCCATGCTCTGGCTGTCACTGTCACTCCCCAGAAACTGACAGCATGCAGGAGCCTCTGTCAATGGAGGCTGAAAAAAAATATCTTCAGGGGTTTGTTCACAGCATTCTCTCTTTTGATGGCATAGTAGGCTGAATAATGCACCCCCATCCCCCCACCCCCAATAAAAAGATGTCTAGGATCTAATCCCTGGGACCTGGGAATATGTTACCTTCCGCAGCAAAGGGGATTTCGCAGATGTCACTAAGTTAAGTCTTTTGAGATGGGGAGATTGTCCTGCATTATCTGAACGGCCCCATGTAATCTTAAGGTCCTTATAAGAGGAAGGCAGGTGGTCAGAGGAGAGTGAAGATGCTACACTGATAGATTTCAAGGTGGAGGAGGCAGACAAAAGCCAAAGGACGCAGGCAGCCTCCGGAAGCTAGAAAGGGAAGGGAAAGGAATTCTCTCTTGGAACTTCCAGAAGGAACCCAGCCCCATGAACCCAAGTTAGGCTTCTGACCTCCAGACCTGTAAGATAATAAAACTATGTTGTTTTGAGTCACTCTGTTTGTGATAGTTTGTTACAGTAGCAGTGGGAAACTGATCAAGTCAGTGTAGCTGAAAGGTGTCATCCTCTGGGAAATGTGAATTTCAGATCAATTTCTTCTCAAGGCCCTTTCTGGTCTGTGGTCTAAACCCACTGGGTGTGGGTTGTCTGCAGGAGGCAGACAGGATCGGTCAAGCCCCATAGTACTGACAAGGCATGCTTGGAGTTTCAGAGTGGTCTGTACTACTGGACAGTGGATCACAGGAGTTAACCTAGGGAACAAATGTTTTCAGTGATCAGCCTAAAATGCAAGCAGCGTTTTACTGGCAGCCTCTTAAAAGCACATGACTCATTCAGAAATACAACATTCGGTCGATGACGATGTCAGACTTTCAGGTAAATTTAATCAATGGACAACAGCTATTTTATTTTTTTCTCCAAACCAGAATTTCATATTACCTTTCATTCCATTAGCCTTGATGTAAAGTGGCAGTTGATAGCAAGCCATATTGACAGGCCCTCCTGGGCATAATCTGGTAGTCACCTTAAATCATTCATTCACCGAACGATTCATGGCACTCAGAAGAGTGGGTAGTCACTGAGTATTTAAATATAAAGCTAAAATAGCAGAACACTCAAAATCTTTTATTTTGGTTATTTAATCCTCCTTAATTAATTAGATGTCAACTGACTGCCTTTCAGCATCTCAAATAGGAATATGTGTAGTTTCTGTTCTTACCACAATAAAGTGCAATAGGCAGGTGAGTCCTGAAGGTAGAGATGGATGGGGTGACAGTATCTGATTTTGGAAGTCACTGTCCCCTGAGGCAAGCCCCTGTAGTGGGCTCCCATTTGGGACAGCTGTCTTTCTTTGAAGCAGGAGATAATGCACATCATTTTAGATCAACAAGCGTTTCTTGATCACCTAGTAAATGTCAGGGTAGTCATTAGCATTGTAAAGATTCATAAGGCTCAGACCCTGCCCTGGGGGGGCCTCAGTCTCAGAAGGAGGAGCAGAAGTCCTAACTCAGGGAATGTGTCTGATATTTTTAAATTATTTCTCACTGATGAGTTATTTTGGTTTACAAACACTGGGGATGAGAAAACTAACAGTGACTTAAGAAGTTGATTTCTAGTAGTTCTTAACTTACAGGAGGCTAACAAAGTAGGTCTTGAAGTTGGAAAAAGAAGCAGACTTGGAGGTAGGTCCTGGTCACTGGGGAGCACTCTACTGAAGGATATTGTAAAGGTGGCAGAACCCAGTCACCTGAGACCCAGGAGGATAGCTCTGGACATTTGATTATTGTTGGGCACCACTGAGCTCATGACAATGTTCAGTTTGAGAATCTGAATAAAAAATTCTGAGTTGGGCTCACAGTGAGAGTGAAACGTGAACATGTTACAAAGGAAACTAGAGAAGACCTTTGTCCTCCTCAGACCTAAGGGGTTGGCTAAGTTCCCGCAAGTCTATTCAAGCATAAGACAGTACACTTGACCTAGTCGTATTCTTAACAGATGTGACCCCTGCATTGGTTTGCGTGAGTCTTCCTCCCAGGAAGCAGATGAGAACATTGAGATATGTAGAGTCCTCCTCCACTCCACACCCACCATTGCCCCTCTTGCCCTGGCAAAATATTTTGACCAGTTGGTTGATATTTTGCTGGTTGCATGAGAGTGCTGGTTGCTTGAGTTCTGGTTAATGGTGAGTCTACATACATTTATCCAGCATCTAACAAGCCCCTTGGGTGCCAGTTAACTAAAAGTCTACTGTCCTTAATACTAGGGGCTGAAGAGGTATAAGGGCAGGCTCTGATCTGGAAGAGTTACTGTCCATTTGAGGAGACTGGCCATATCACTATAACAATTACCATGTAAGAATTCAAAAGTGAAATAGCCATCAAAGATTGTGATCAATCCTGTAAGAATCTAGGGCTGGGGGCTTAGCCTTTTTAGAAGAAGCGGGTCTTAGGTGGGAATTTGAAAGGACAAGCTAGGACTGTTTGGGTTGGTAATTAGGAGAACCCCGCATATGTCCTTTTGCATATGATATGTGCACTAGCTGCTTGTGAGGGAGGTAGCATAGAGCTGTGAAAAGAATCCAGTTTTGAATATGGTAGACTTGAATTTCAACCGCAAATCCCAGCTCTGCCATTTCCTACTTCAAGTGCTTGGAGCCCCAGTGTAACTATTTATAAAATAGAATAATACTCACCTCAACATGTTTAATAGCGATTAAATCATTAGTCTCTTATAGTCTGTTAGGGTGATGCTTAGGTGGTCTTCCAAAGCTACAGTGTTTAAAGAATAGAGAGGTTCCTGTCCTAAGTCATGGTCAGCTCACTCTATTAGGTTCATCAGTGAACTTCCATCTGGTTCTTTACTCGTTGTCTGATCTGCATAAATTGTGGCCCTCAGGTTGACTTTGTAAACTAGTTTTATTGGAACACAACCCTGACCATTTGTAAACATACTGACTATAATTACCTTTGTGCTCAGAGTTGAGTAGTTGCAACAAAGATGAAAAGGACACAATGATGGAAGTATTTGCTATCTGGATCTTTAAGAAAAAATTTGGGGAAGCTGTGATGGCTCAGTGGGTTATGCACTCACTTTGCAGCCCCGGGGAACGAGGATCGAATCCCGGCCCCGGCCCGTGTGGACCCATGTGCTGAGCTGGGGAGTGCCCCCAGTTCAGTTCTCACCGGGGCGAGACCCTGGCCCAGTCCCTGCCCTGTGCAGCCCCACCCACCTGTGGAATGAAACTATGTAGAAAAACCAATGATGTGCAACTATGGAGACTGTTCTGGGCCCTCCCCTTCTCTCTGCCTCTGACTCTGTATCTCTCTCTCTCTCTGTCAAAAACAATAAATAAATCTTCAAAAAAAAAAAGAAAAAGAAAAAATTTGCTTGCTCCTGTGCTGAGCCATTGTCCTCATCTGTGTGGTGGAAGCTGGTTATGGCCATGGCCATGTTCTGACTTGCTTTAGGGCAGAGCTATAGTCTGCCCTCTTTTTCTTCTTCCCTTAATTTCTGCCTGTTTTATCTCATGCCTTTCCCTCCAAAGTAAATAAGAGGCAGAACCATGCTCCTGCAATATGAGGCAAAGGCTGCTGATTAAACACATGAGTGATCTAGGACAGGGAACAAGGCAGCAAGAGATCAATTTGTTTTTTAATTTTATTGTTAAAATTTATGGGAGTGACCTTGGTTAGTAAAAATTACATCGATTCCAGGTGTACAATTCTATAATACATCATCTATGTGTTGCATTATGTGTTCACCACCCAGAGTCAGTTCTTCTATCACCACATATTTGACTCCCCTCCCTCCTCATACACCCCTCCCCCTTTACCCTCAGGTAACCACTACACTATTGACTGTGTTCATTAGTTTGTGTGTGAGTGTGTGTGTGTTTTAAAGGTAAAATTATGACCAAAGGCAAAAGGTTTTAAGCAGTTAATCAGGAACCTTAAAATGATGAGAAAAAGGTTGTTTTGTTTGTTTTTAGTAAAATGAGACTAATGAATGAACTTTAACATCTGATGCATAATATCATTTTTGTATAGTGTGAATGACCAGAGTGACCAGTTCAGGTCCCTTAACTTATGGTGGGGCCAGTATTTCAGGGCCATTCAGGCTCCCCTTAATACCAGAGCAGAGATGGTCAGACCTCCCGTCCCAAATCAGAGAACAACCCTATTGCTCATCATCGCACCAGCCAGAATCCAGAAAATGCAAGACAAGATGACAGCCACACTTAGCAAGGGAACTGGTCTTTAAACAGCGGTGCTGGCCCAAGAGTATCAGGCTTTCACCGAGATAAGTCTCCTCCTTTGGATAGTGCAAGTAAGAGGTTGGGAAAGTATCTAAGGTTGGATCCACAGTAGGCCATGTCTGAAATGGGTCACTGGGGATAAAAACATTGACTTTCAACTTGCCGTCCTTGCTTCTCTTCCTTCCCTTTGTTTCCCCTGACTTTTCCTTTTTCTTAATTTATTTTTTTTTTAGATTTATTTTATTGATTTTTGACAGAGAGAAACAGAGACAGAGAGAAGGGGGAGGGCCCAGAGCAGTTGCCATAGTTGACATTAGTTTTCCATATAGTTTCACTCCACAGGTGGGCACAGGGCTGTTCAGGGCAGGAATCGGGAGCCTCCCACATAGGCCCCAGCAAGAACTGAACTGGGGGCACATCCCCAGTTCAGCATGTGGGTCCGCATGGGCCGGGGCCGGGATTCGATCCTCGGTCCTCGGGGCTTCAAAGCGAGCGCTTTACTCGCTGAGTCATCCCAGCTTTCCCAACTTTTCCTTTTTAACTGTTCCTTTTTTCATAAAAACCAGGCACAAATTCTTCATATAGACCAACCTTAAGACAAAGTCAAGGAAGGTGTATTGTTCATATCTTCCCCTTTTTATAGGTTCTGATATGAGTCCCTCATTCCGACACTTAAATGCTTTTCCAGATACAGCACCTGGGACTGAGCTGAGCACATAGTAGAAGCTTTATTAAGGCACGAGGTCAGATGCAGGCTCAAAGGTGTTCTTCCCAGATGGGAAAGATGAGGCAGTTATCTTAGGGGAATACCCACTGCACCTTCTTTGTCCCATGCCCCTGCTTCTTTTGACCACAGACCCCCCTCAGAGGGTTTTTCTCAGCTGATCTCCTGATCTCCCTGGCTCTAGCGCTTTTGTAGGGGTACTATGTTCTGAGGGTGATTGTAGCATTCATTCCAACTCTGCCTTATCCTCTCTACAATGAGCCAGCTTTCTCTTTCCATCCCTACTCCCCTAGCCTCTCCACCAGGCTTGACATTTACACCTCTGGGCTGAGAGGCGGGCTGGTCTTCGCTGGCTACAAGGACACTTCTGACAGACTGATGTGGAGGTTCTGTCTCTTCTGAACAAGAATGGTGTATTGGTTTGCTAGAGTTGCCATAATAAGGTATCATAAACTATGTGTCAGAAACTTATCACTTCACAGATTTGGAGACTAGAAGTTTAAGGTCAAGGTGTCAGCTATGTTGTTTCCTTTATAGGACTGTGAGGGAGAATCTGTTACATGCTTTCCTCCTGGCTTCTGGGGGGTTTGCTGGCCATCTTTGTTGGAGAGGAAGCACTTGATATACCTGTGTGTGTGTGTCTGTTTCCAAATTTTCCCTTTATCTAAGAACCCCAGTCACCTGAATTAGGATCTTATCTTATCTAATTACACCTACAATGACACTTTGCAAATAGGTCACATTCTGAGGCACTAGGGTTTAGAACTTCAACGTTTTTATGGGGGGCATAATTTAACCCACAATGATGGCACCTTTTTTTTGTCACTTATGTCATTAGATTCCATATTAAGACTGAGACTAGAGTGAAGGAAGGGAGACACTCATATGGTGAGCTAAATTGAGAGGTGCAAAAAATACCTTAGGAGTTCAGATAAGCATTTTTTTAAAGACTTATTTTATTGTTTTTGACAGAGACAGAGAGAGGAAGAGGCAGAGAGAGAAAGAGAGAAGGGAGAAGGCCCAGAGCAGTCTCCATAGTTGTACGTCATCAGTTTTCAACATGGTTTTGTTCCACATAGGTGGGCGTGGGTCATGCAGGGTGATAACTGGGTTGGGGGCCTCCTGCATGGAAAGCACACCCCAGCTCAGCATATAGGTCTGCCCGGGCTGAGGCTGGGATTCAATCCTCAGTCCCTAGGGTTGCAAAGCAAGTGCTTAACTTGCTGAGCCATCCTGGCTTCCCCCAGATAAATTATTTAATGGTATATATTTTATTTTTTAAAGATCTATTTTATTGTTTTTGAGAGAAGGAGGGGGTGGGAGGGCCCAGAACAGTCTCCATAGTTGTACATCATTAGTTGTGACATAGTTTCATTCATACAGGTAGATATGGGGCCTAGTGAGATGGGAACCAAACCTGAAGCCTCCAGCCTGGGAGGTAAGAACCTTTGCTACTGAGCCATCCCAGTTGTTACCAGTTGTGCTGCAGTTCAACATATGGGGTTTACATGGACCAGAGCAAGGGATTGAACCCCAAACGTCAAGACTGTGAGGCAAGTGCTCAACATCTGAGCTATCCTGGCATCCCCAATGATATATATTTTATATGCAAAATTAATTTAAAAAATCTGTGAACAAAATATCAAAATTTTACAGAAAGGCAGCATTGAACTTCACACTTGCCTCTCCTGACATGCACTGAAGGCCACACTGCCCTCTGTAGACAAAGCCCTTGCCTTTCTTTATCTTTGAGGATAATTTCACTAAACTTGGGAACACCCCTGAAGATATGTTTTTTTGATTTTGGAATTCAGAAGGCTCGTTTGACACCAGGGTTGTACCTTATTAATTTTCTACTTTAGTAATCTTCTGCCAAGTACTTTACACCTCTTTTAAGCCATGTGTTAATTAGAATACCTGGATTTTTCAGACTCAAACGCTTCCTAAAAGGGGTCGCTCTGCTTCAGACTGATGTCCTTTGGCCCTGTCGGTGTGCCCTAATCTTTGCTGTTTTGTTTTGTTTTCTTCAAACATCAAATGATGGTATAGCTCATTGAGCAGTGCAGGGCCACAGTACCTCTCTGGGACTGCTCGCCTTCCTGGCCTCTCTGTGCGAACTGGATCTTTCTGGATGCTCATTCCTTCTCACTTCTAGGGTATGGGCAAATCTGGGGCAGGATTATGAAGTAGTGATTTCCCTGAGACTTGTCACACTCACCCATGCATGTGCAAGTCTGAAACTAGGAAAACCACCTCAATTCCTGAGGAAGAGTAGCATTGAGTTTGTTCAGGGGCAGACAGGGTTGACCTATTTTGCCCAAGTAACACAGAGAAAGAAATAACAGTGCCAGTTAGGTGTGTGTTATGGTAAGAGCAAGACAACCCTTTTGCGGGATACACCATTTGTGGCTTGCCTTCTCTATGGAAAACTGGACAGATGAAGTGGGACATGTGGGCCATTCATTAATTGGGTTCTCAGTCTCCTCCAATGTCCTCCCGGAATCCTGCTTCTTCCATCACCCATCTGACCCCCAACTTCATTCTGACTTAGCTTTATATAGAACGCACCCCCAGCACACACTTTTATATACCTATAGAAATTCAGTTGCCAGCCACTGAATTAAGTAGCTGAGAATATTTCTTTTAGCCCTTGGTTTTTATTGTGAACTGTACATATTGGCTAGGCTGATCTCTGCGGTTATATTGATGGGTAAGGTGTTCTCTGCAGTGGATTTCTTTGATCAATGTTCTGATCTATTTTCTATGCCATTCACTAATTCTCAACACTTCTTGGGAAATGACACAGCTCTTAATATGTTCATGTACATGATATAGCAGAGACCTTGGCATTCCGGTGGAGTTTAACACATCATAGTTCCAAATTACACAGCTGATAAAGAAAACCGAGGAGTCATTTTGCTTAAGAACAAGACAGTTTCACAGGGCTGATATTGAACCAATGCGGAGGCCTAGCAGAGTGGGGACAGGAGCCTTCAGCTAGCGATTGGAATCGTTCAGAACTCCTTGCAGGCCCGGGGCTAAGGGTCTCCTTAACAAGTAATCTAACTTCTCTAGGCTTCGCTTTCCTCATGTGTAAAATGAGAGGATTGCTACAAATGGTGGCCGAGAACACTTTCCGATTTAAGTCTGTGACACTTCGATTGTTCCTGTTCTTGGCTGAAGGGACACACGGGGAGCAATTGCTTCCTCTGTGAGTCCGCAAATTGGAATGAAAGTGCCCACGAATCTCTGTAAAGGTTGGTGCCGCCGCCGGTCACAATTCTCTTGAACTCAATAAACAGTGCAATATTCTGCAAACAGCTGCCTCTCCGGAATGGTGTTCAAGTCATCCAATTGGGACAACAGAATACAGGATGTAATCATAAAATGCTTTCAGGGAGACATCAGCTGACGGAGAGAGAAGCCGTGCTCTTTACAGAATCAAAAGCTGTGGAACCAATGGGGGTGGGTGGGGGTGGTGTGTGTGTGTGTGTGTGTGTGTGTGTGTGTGTGCGTGCGTGTGTGCGCGTGTGCGCGCACGCCTGCGTACACCTGAAAGAAATATTTTAACTGTTTGGCCTTGCTGCATTTTTTTAAACCCAGGGAAATAAGAAGAAATAGAATTCTTCAGAAGTCAAAGAGAAAGATGTGCTACTTGCGAGAAAGGGAGAAAGACAAAGTGAAAAAATGAAATGGTGGCAAGCACGTCTGTGCTACCGGCAACTCGCACACTGTGACCCAATTTGCAAGCTCTCCTGGGTTGGCAGGGGAGACCCTGATGCTATCTCTCCCCATTGGTTTCCTTGGAAGCAGGACTGGCTGGGAGAAATTGGCTCAGTAGTACATCAGTAGTTATATTACACAACAGCTGTGGAAAATTATTAAACACACAGAGAGACAAATGGCTGCGGAGAGAATAAAGTTAGCAACTCTGGAAACCTCAATAGCAGTTCATCCTGTTGGGTGTTCTCCCTCGATGAGCATCCAGGTTTCTAAATGACAATCCCAGTTGCAGCCAACTATTTATGTTACTCACCTCCTTTTTAAAAAAAGCCTCATTTTAATTTTGACAGCAAGAGATCACAGCACATAGCCTCAGCTTCTTCCATTTCTTTGCTTTTTGCCTTGAGCCGTCCACCTCTGTGTGCCATACCCGGAACATGTACTTACACACACACACTCTCTCTCTCACACTCACTCTCCACATAGACACATGCCCACCTACGTGCATTCTCGTGTGTGAGTACTCTCACACACACTTGTACTCACATGTATACACAGTCTGGCACACATTCGTGAGACTCCCCGATTATTACCGCCTGTTTCGGGGCTGTGGTGAGAAAGGCCGCCTGTCTTCCTGCTTTCGATGTAGCTGGAACCGAGCACATCTACCGTGAACGCTGAGTTCACAGGGTTTGTGAGTGGAACTGATTTATTAAATGGTGTGAATTGGGTGCGGAGTACCCGAAGCGGTTTACTTTTTTCTCCAAACGTGACCTTCTACCACGCTGTGTTGCATCTCCCTTTTCTTCTCTTAGTAATGGACCTCTGAGCTCCTCAGTTATTGTCAGATATGTGGAAATGCAGTCCGGCCCAGATGGACAAGAGGTCCATGATCAGATTTAGGGATCATGTCATGATTTAGGGCCCTCCCTTTCCTAAGAGCTGAACAGGCACCAAGGGTCTGGAAAGAGGGGGTGTTCACTTTTTGTTTCTTTTATTTTTGGCTTCTAGCCCTTGTGCAGTTGAGATGAAAGGGGAGGTGGGATTAGAGGAAAAGGGCGGAAGCCCTTAGAGCAGGGGTTCCCAACCTTTTTATACCCTAAGGCACATTCTAAAATGTC
>PVKE010015849.1:15961-32921 GCA_004027555.1 Craseonycteris thonglongyai
CAAAGAAACATATATACAAAACGTAATACAAAGTAAATAAAAAACACACGTATAATAAAATCATTTAAAAAAACATAAAAGAAAACATAAAAAAAACCAATCTGTCAGTGTGATCTTTGGCATTGCATTTCATTGGCCAGTGCCTCGTAATTAGGAGAGTATGACGACAACCCTGTTAGCAAACAATTATTAAGATGCTGATCGGTAAGTCGAGATCTATATCATGATTTTATTAAATTCATGTTTGAAAACAAAGATTTGCATAAACACATTGACCCGAAAAACGATTTGATTTTATATGCCGCTTTTTTTAAAAATGGGAATCTTTCTTTGTCGACTATGTTCCATAAGTCCTCTGATATTAAGGATTTTAGCAAAATATCGTTCTTAAGGTTCAAAATTTCTAACCCTAGTTCTTCTGCTTTCCCCTGAACAAGGTCTGCAATACATGCGGCTAGTTCTATTCCATTTATTTGGCAAGTAAAAGGATTGATACAGAAGGAGACAATTGGCTCGATATTTGTAAACTGCAGAAATCTCTCTTCAAACTGTTTTTGAAGCACTTGCAGGGTCTCAATAAACAATGACACGTTTAATTCATTGTTACCTCGCATTTTCCTCGTATATGGGAAGTGCACGAGAGACTTGATATGCAGATGTGATGTCAACAAAGTCAATTTCACTTTAAATGCATTTACAGAGCTTATCATTTCAGCTCTATTTTTGTCTTTTCCCTGCAACTCCAAATGGAAAGAATCTAATTTTTCCATGGTGTCAGCAAGAAAACCCAAATCCACCAGCCAGCAAGAGTCTGTTAGTTCATCCTAATTTTCATTTTTGTCATGTATAAATGTTTTTATTTCTTCAATTAAGTTCACAAATCTTGTAAGAACTTTACCTTTACTGAGCCAGCGTACTTCAGTATGCAGGATGAGATCGTGTTCTTTATCTTCAGTATCTTCTAACAGGGCCTTGAAAAGTCGGTACAGTATATCAAAACACTGTGATCCTAGCTAACCGTCACGACCCGATCAGTCCAGCAACCGCAATCACAATGGCAACTTGGCGGCTCCCGGTTGGGTGGAGGAGAGTTTAAAGAGCGCAGCGGCTAAACGAGACGCGACATGTACAAAGGCGACAGCTAGGGAAAAACTTATACATATGATATCGCAAACATACCAACGAATATAATAAACCTGTGTAGATACTCAAACAATATTTTAAAATTCTAACAAATGTATAAAAATAAATGATAGTTTTACTTAGTGTTTATAAAAAACTTCTGATGCAGTCACATAATGGCGGCCGCACACAAATCGGGCTGCGGGCGCCATGGCACCTGTGGGCACGGGGTTGGGAATCCCTGCCTTAGAGGGATTGAGCTTTTGCTTTTGGAGTTCTCTCCTGGCAGTTGATGCCCCACCATGGGGGCATCAGGGAGCTGACTCTGGAAGGGGTGCAGGTGAGTGCTTTGGGGGTGATGTGCTGCCTCCCCAAGCACAGTCTCCTGAGGTGGGTGAGTTTTCTGACTGCACCCCTCAGCTCCTACGCCCTCTGTGACCCACAGCCAGCAGGCCTCCTCAGTGTGGTGCTGGGAGGCCTGCTCAACACTGAGTATTCTGCTGTGTTCCCCAGCAGTCCACAGATCCTGACCATGTCAAGTGTGGGTGCAAACCGCACAGTTGTTGTCCCCCTGGCCATCCTGCTGTCCCACTCAGAAGGGCAGTAAGAGCAGGTCAGCAAATCTGCTGCATCAAAGGATTCAAACTGAAGAATACCTGCCAGGAACTCTTCTTGCATTTGCTCTAATTTTTTCATATGAACCTTCTAGAGCACCCTTATACCTGATTTTGGAGAGAGTATCTGTGCTGGGCAGTATGATAAGACAGCCCCAAGATTTTTGCCCCTGGTGGGTGCTTCCTGCATCATTCCCCAAATTGTGAATTTGAGGGGTTTTACTCTCCTGATTAAGTAGTGTCATATGGCATAACTGACTTTAAGAAAGGGAGATTATTGGGGTGAGCTTGACCTAATCATGGGAGTGCTGCTTAAAAGGGATTGGGCTCTTCCTGGAAAAAAGACTCAAAGTGTGGGAGGGATTGGATAGTGGAGCTCTGTTTCTGGATCTAAGAAGGAGGGTTCCATGTGGCAAGAAGTGTGGGTGACTTCTCAGAACAGCTCTCAGCTGACAGCAAGGAAACAGGAAGCTCAGTCCTACAGCCACAAGGAACTGAGTTCTGACACAGCCAGCTGAGCTTGGAAGAGAACTCAGAGCATCACCTGGTGAGACCCTGAACAGAGAACCCAGCTACACTGTGCCTGGGCTTCTGACCTCCACACTGTGAGCTAATGAACTGTGGTTTTAAGCCACTGTTCATGGTGATTTGTTACAAGACAATAGAAAAAGAACGCACTCCCTCTTTACCCACTAGCTGAGAAGAGGGAGAAAGACTCACACTCTTCACGTAAGTTAGCTGCTTCCTGTTCCAATGGGTTATTTTGCAAATACAGATTGGAGGCAGGTGGTAGGTGAATGGGAGCAGGGTCAGATAGCCCTGGAGAAATGTCTGGCTGCCATTGGGTCAGTTCTCTATAGAATGTAGGGCCCCTTAGTACTACTATTTTCAACTTTGGAATGCCCAGACAACAGAAAAAGTTGCTGTTCAACATCCTGCCACCCAAGGGAAAGGCAGTTTACAAAATATCTTTGTCCCTTTGCAAACATTCTGTTGACTAAGTACAAGTCGAGGTTGTAATTATTAAGCAATTTTATTTTTGTCTCCCATCGCTCCTTTCTTCTGCAGAGCTAATTAGTCTCTTGCTTCTGATCACTATGACTTTTATGGTCACCTTCAGGTGATAAAAGGTCTTTTCTAGCTGCTGTCACCGGGTTACTTGTAGTGCCAGAGAGTGGAGTAGCTGGTTTCTTGGATTTTCTCCAACTTGTGCTTTGAGCTGCCAGCTTTCCTCCCCCCATACCCTGGCTTCTTCCCTCTGTGAGGTTAGAGCAGAGAAGAGAGGAAAAGAAAAAATCATTCCAGGCTTGATTGTAGTGTAGGTAAAAGCCCACCAATACGCAAGTGTGTCTCTAAAGAGCCCACAAAGATCCCAGGAGAGATTCAGCTGTAAATACTGCTAAAACCTGAGAGTGAGAGGTCAGCTCAAGACATATGTGGAACTTTCCTTTCCTTTCCACCTAGTTTTGCTTTTATTTATTTGACTCTGGCTTCCCCAGCTTCTTTATGCTCATGTCCCACCTGTTGCTTAATTTCTATCTCCTCTCCCTATTGTTGCCCATTAAGTCTGTCTCTCAACATTCTGCCCTTGACTTTCTCTTGTTTTTCTCTACTCTGGCCATTGTTTATCATGTGTGCCCAGGACTTCAGTTCTTACCCCATGTGGATGGCTGCCAAGTCTGCATGTCTAGCCCTCTCCATCATTTGAGTTCTAGTTTTGTGTTCCTGACTGTTCTTTGACATGAGGTCCATGGCCGTCTATAGTCCCACGTGTCTCACAATAATGTCATCTCGCCCTTACCCCTAGTCTACCTACCTCTGATGTTCTTGTTTTTCTTAACTGCACCCCTACACGTATTCTCCATCCAAACAGGCCATAGTTTTTTTGTGCTGCTCTTTCCTCCTTCTTCTCTGCATCAAATGCACTCCTAAACTATTACGTTCTGCCTTCACAGTAGCATTGGAATAGGTCTCTTTTCCATCATAGCTGCTTTGTCCCTAGTTCCCACCACCTTGAGACAGTACCTGTTTACATTTTGGTGCAGGTTTGTTCAGTCTTTATTTATTTATTTTTAAATATCAATGTATTAAATAAGTGAATCACTATTATACATATATTTTTTTATAGACTAGGATCAACCAGTGCACATTATTCTGTGAAGTCATTTTTTCCCCACTCAACAGTGTATTGAAACTCTCCCTAAACAATTTCATAGTCATTCACAATATTTTTCAGCTATCATGGTAGTTGAGGACTAGAGGCTTTGTTGACTATTATTTAGCCAGAGTCCCCATGGCCTTTTTCTCCTATTCAGTGAATGATGACCTCAATTCACCATGTTTTAGAAGAGGAAAAGAAAAGCATGTTTCACACAGGGCACACCCTGTCCCTGGTGTATCACATGCATTAGGAACAGGGTGCAGTGTGAGGTAGACCCAGACATTGCCTGATGTAGAAAGAGTGTTTAACAAGTAGTTGTTAAATAGCAGAAAAGTAAGATGCCAGGAGACCTCAATAGGGTGAGCACTTGCCTTGCAACCACAAGGTCAGGCGATCGAATCCCAGTCCTGGTCCATGTAAACTCATATGCTAAATTGCAGCGCAACTTGTAACCTCCAGAATGGCAACAAAGTTTCTCACCTCCCATGTGGAAGGTCTCTGGTTTAGTTCCCACTCTGCGTGGCCCCACATCTACCTGTGTAGAATGAAGCCATGTCACAACTAATGATGTACAACTGTGGAGACTGCTCTGGGCCCTCCCCTGTCTCTCTCTCTCTCTCCTTCTCTCTCTCTCTCTCTCTCTCTCTCTCTCTCTCTCTCTCTCTCTCTCTCTCTCTTTCTCTCAAACAAAAAAACAAATCTTTTAAAAAATTACAAAAAGGTGATGTAGGAGGCAGGTCATCCAGCCCAGCCCAGCCAGGACAGGTTAGGGACCACTCCCCAAAGGGTTCCTACGACTTCAATGAGAATCTCCCTTTTTCTTCCCTTCCCGGTGGGGAGGCAATTGGTGAATGGTGACAAACTGTCCCAGTCTGGGGTTTTCCCAGGACTTTCAAGGCTAAACTGGGGCAGTCCCAGCAAACCCATATGGTTGATCACCCTACACGGTGAGCCCCACCCTGGGTTCCTCTAAAGGATGTGAATTCATTCCAGAAGCTTGGAAACCACCATCTCAACCCCTTCTGGAACCTTCAGTGTGGTGTCTGAGAGGATACTTACATTTTCCAGCCCAAATCCTATTACATGTGAGAGAAATAAATGTCAATCATTTTTATGTCTCTGTTATTTTGGATTCTCTGGTGCTAGCAGCCAAACCTAATTCTTACTGATAGGATGGTATAAAAGTAATACTAATTACATTTATTTGCATAAAATTACTAATTTTATTCTTATTTACTGTGACATGCAATGATAAAGTATGCAACCCAATGTACCACTGCAAGATTTATTTGATTACAACAATAAACTCAGTTTATATATATGCTTGGTTTCTTTCAATAGTTTGTTGATTACATAGTATAGTCATCTACTGACAAGTTAAAAAATATGAATGGACACATATTCCTTCTAGTGTGTGAATGGAGGCCCAGGGTACCAGCCTTCTATGGAATCTGAATAAACAGTGGAGTCTGTTTGGAACAGCGTCACCTAATGGCCGAAGTGTGTTTTATTCTGCCTTCACTGCATGCAGTTGTTTTTAGAGACATAGTGTGAAAGTTGGCATATCTGCATCTGTGAAATAATAAGCCATCCTTTAAACCAAGAGTCTGCTGCATTACAAATGCATGGAGAGGGTTTTCAAAATGATTATTCTTGTGTTGGTCTGCTTCCCTTTTTTTTTCTCTTAAATAATCTGCTTTAGGCATTCAAAGGGTCTACTCATTCTGGGACATGGCTATAGCTAATTTGCTGAGGCCTTCTGAACAGACCCAAGACTGCTTAGGACATTTGCCAGGAACTTAAATCATTTTAAGAGGAGGAATTAGGCTTATGTTTTCTGCTAGGAAAAGAACCGTGAATCTTAGTATTCCACACAAGACTTTTAATTGTGGAAACGGATTATGCTGCAGATATACAAAAGCAAAATAAATCCATCTTATTTCACAAGGAACTTGACACTTTTATGCAGAAAATTTATATTTCTGAACACTTCCTTCATACATTACTAATGCAATTCAAATGTGACTCTTTTTAGGTTAATAGGCTATGCCTTAAAAACAGACCAAGGTGAAAGTAGAGATTGGGTTCCTTTGAAGTGAGAAAGGAAAAAGAGAGATAATTTATCTAATGATAAGATAAGTCAAAGGGCATAACAAATCCTTTTCTTGAAAAAGCAGGGAAATTCTGATAAGCCTGAAAGATTTTGAATAGAGAAATATTCTCTAACAAATTATTTCTGCATCATCACCTTTGTCCCCAAGACTTGAACATGTAAAAATCCCTGTGGGAAGGAATTCCATATAAAGGATCTTCATTCCACAATATCTCAGTTATGATTGTACACATTGTGTGCTTTTAATATGCTTGCCTATTTGTAGGTTTTCCATTGAATGCTATTTGCTATGCACAGGGGACAAACTGATGAGTTGAGGTTAATTGCTAGAGGCAAGGTGTGGAATTCTAGCTAAGGCAATAAAAGGCAGCTAAGAGGTAGATTCTGATGGGATTTCTTTCTTTCTTTAAAGATTTATTTTACTGTTTTTTGACAGACAGACAGACAGACAGAGACAGAGAGAGACAGAGAGAAGGGGGAGGGCCCAGAGCAGTCTCCATAGCTGTACATCATCAGTTTTCAACATGGTTTCATTCCACGTAGGTGGGTGGGGGCCATGCAGGGCAGGAGTTGGGTTGGGGGCCTCCCACATGGGAAGCACTCCCCAGTTCAGCATATGGAACCACACGGGCTAGGTCCGGGATTCGATCCTCGGTTCCCAGAGCTGCAAAGTGAGCACTTAACCCACTGAGCCCTCCTGGCTCCCCTCTGATTGGATTTCAAGTAAGTTCTATAGTGGGACTCATGGTGCTAAAAGAGGTTTGGTTCTGAACCAAACAGGCAGAGTTTAGTTTAGCACCCATCCTCATTCATTCCTGGGTGCTAATAAAAGCCAGGTTATCTACACGATGATTCACCTGTATTTATTATTGACAAATTCTATGGACTCTATTTTCCTAGGAAAAGCTGAGAAACCATGCGGCTCCATCCTACCTCAGGCTGCAAACAACTTACCTTGCTCTGAAGTGTTAAAACACAAAGTGATGTCTTTTAACAAAACTGAAACCTATCCTTACCAATCTAATTGCTCTTGGCTTTTCATACTATTGGCTTTTTTTCTTGAATCTCAGTCTCCTAATATGAAACGGCATAAACAGAGATATTTAAGTAAACCATTCAGCTTGTGTACTCACAACCACCCGTTCTTCTTTCCCAGGAAGACACCTGGTAATTGACTTCTTTGCACTGATGAACCACTAGGAGAAGGGGTGGGTGGGGGTTCAGCTGGGAGCTCGTGGCTCTTCCAGGCTGGAAGACCTGATTAGCCTTCTAGAAGTATGCATGGCCACGAGGCCAGGCCCATGGATAGAACGCCAGTCCTGCTGTGTCAGACAGACTCTGGGATTCAGAAAGACTGTGAACCGCTACTCGAATCCTTTGTCATTGGGAATAACTATTATGTTCTCTCTCCATGCCAGGTAACATGATTATTATTCTTAACATGGAGCTGGGAGAGGACAGTGCCAGGGAAGTTTCAATCTTGCTTTCACAGAGGGCACCTCAGTGTGACAATGAGCTCATTCTTCCAGGTGGCTTATCTTAGCACTTGTTTCCTGACTGTGATTCATGGTCCTGAATACCTGTGACCCTGTGGTACTCCTGCTGGCTGGATGTCTCTACTCAGCTGATTTAGAATGCAGAATTTCATCTTGACAGAAAGTTCATCACTTGTCTTTTACTCACCCCTCCAAATGGGCTGGCAGTGGGGCAGGCAAGCTGGCTTCAGTGACTACAGCTGGTTTGCAGAGCTACGACATTTATCCAGAGGAGAATATATTATAAAATGTGCAACATTTCCCAGCCCCACCCTCCCCCACAAAAGATCAGAAAAAGCAAAGCTTGTATTACCCTTAGAAAGATCTTAAATTGTGTTTTGTTTATAGTTTCTCATTTCCTGAGATTTTGAGAAAGTTTGACCTACTTTTTTAATATATTTTACTGGAAGGAGAAAAGGTGATGCTCTTGTCACTAAGCAACATGAATAGGAAAGAGTGCCCATGGTTGTTTGTTGTACGAACAGTGCAATAATAAAGATAAAGAACTAAAATCCTGACCTCTTTCTATTCCTTCATAAACCAGTCTGAAATGCTAACACAGTGTCTAAATACATTAACATAATGGGAGAGACACCATTCACACTTGCAACCTTGACCTTCAGAAGCAGAGGGGAAATTACTAGTATATCAGCTGGTGTATGAAAATGGCTAATATAATTTTTATCAATTGATTGGTGGCACAACATACATGTACTCTCTACTTTAGATATTTATTCCAGTATTTTGATTTTTGACTCAATTTCAAAAAGTAACTTGACCTACTACTTTGAGTCTGTAATTTAAAATTTTGTTTGGCATTGTTTTTCAGTACAGGGAGACACTTAAAGATGGAGAGATATGTGGGCCTGTTTTCTTACATAACAGATGTAGAAAGAGAGAGTTTATTTGGTTTGTCCGATGTCACCTCACTAAACAAGCTTTAGGGTTCTCACTAGAGTTCACTTGTATCAGTAAATAAAACAAGCTTGTCCAACCTGCAGACCAAGATGGCTTTGAATGCAGCCCAACACAAATTTGTAAATCTTCTTAAAATATTATGAGATGTTTTTGCAATTTTTTTTTTTTTAACTTGTCAGCTATCATTAATGTTAGTGTATTTTATGTGTGGCCCAAGACAATTCTTTTTCCAAGGTGGAAGCCAAAAGGTTGGACTCCCCAGGTGTAAAACTTGGAGAGGCTAAATAACAAATTTTCCACAGCAAAGTTTCTTCTCTAAAATAAGTGGTGAACTTGGACATAAGTAGAAGAAGAAAAGTCTTAATCTGATTAATCTGATATGCCTTTCATAAATATTTATTGAGTGGTTATCAGAAAGATCTTTTGAGTCCTTAGCATGGCCTTTGGGGAGAGGACTTCTCTCCTTTGCTTCAACCCATGATGATTCGTATTAAGTCATTCATTCATTCACCCAACAGACATTTATTGAGCAAATATAGGGGAGACCCTCCAAAAAATCCCAGAATTATCTTCTGGAGAGCTGGTCCCTTGTAGTATAAGCATCCCCCGCTAGGTGAGTGTTTTAGGAACCCATCTACATCAGTGTACCAGCTGACATTGTTGTGAGAGTCTGTGCTTAGCTTCAGGGAGTACTTATTATTGACCAATATTTATGAGAAATTTAGTGGATCAAAGTATGTCTTGCCTATGACTTTCCTGAGATATTTAAAACTTTACAACCTGGATCAAGCAGGATTAGTTGGAACGTGAAGATTTACTTTGCACTGTCCTGGCCCCCTAAAGAATTGCTTGTTCTGCAGGATATTTTTGTTGTAACGCTGTAAGTCTACATGGAGGGTACTAGAAGAAATAGGCCATTATGAGATGTAGTCCTGTGTAACTTGTTATGAGTGTGCTGTAAGAATGTTGTCCTACTTAACAGGACCCCTCCCACTTCCTGGGGTGAAAGTTGTACTCCTAAGCATTGGTTTGTTTTTAATGTCATGGACACTGTGTGTTACCCTTTTGTCATTAACTGCTAGAGAACATAGCCTCTACTTTGTAGCCCAACAGTTGCAAGTAAAGAATTCATTATGGAATGTATATCGTCATCATTCCTGGTTCCATTTATATGACTCTCCTTATTGTCTCTCTTCTATTCTTTTAATTTCTATTACCCCATATTTTATATTTTTTCTTTAAACACCTTTTGAAAAAAGGTGGAGCACAAATATGTATCAGAAGGGAAATAAATTTTTCATATTTCTTATAATTGACCTCTTCTGCTCTGGAACCCCCATTCTTACTAGTGCTGAAAACATAAACAACTCAAGTAAAGATAACTAACAGCCCCTTTCAGTTAAAAATAATCTTCCTGTGGTAAGTGTTTTGTATTTTGAAGTATAGATTTACTCTGAGGGCTAGTCCTCTCATCGTTAAGTGAGTTCTTTCTTTGGTCTTTTCTCAAAAGGTGCCTAGGATCAGGGAGAAGCTGCAGGGGGTTGGGGGGAAAGTAGGTGTTTCCTTTTATTTTACTGTGCATGTGTGTATGTATGTGTGAAGGTGGTATGTAGACAGTGAATTTAGATAGGAGTGTATTGAGCTGGAAGTGTCTGGGAATAATCCAGGAGGCAGTTGGCTGGCTGAGTTTAAAGTTCAATAAGTTCTGATGAGGTTTTATTATCTTGATTTGTAAACTAATATGATTTTGATTACTTTGGTGGTGTACCAGAGGAAGGAAGAGGCATCTTCGTAGTACAGTTTGTTTTGAAGAATACCAGGGCTTCTCCAGCTTCCAAATGGACCCCTTTTCCTCACTGATCTATATTGCAAAGCTTTAGAACAAAATTATGGATGAAAGATGTTTTATTTTTATTTTATTTCATTTTATTGATTTTTAAAAAATGTAAACCATTTTATTTTATTTTTAATTTTTTTTTGAGTTTTCTTTTACATTTATATACATATCCTCAAATAATTTTTTTAAATTAATTTTGTTATTGTTAAATTTAATGGGGTGACATTGGTTGGCAACAATCAGCCAGTTTCCAGATGTACAAGTCCACATCACATCATTCAATTTTATTGATTTTTGACAGAGAGAAACAGAGACAGAGATAGACAGAGAGAAGGGGGAGGGCCCAGAGCAGTCGCCATAGTTGACATTAGTTTCCCATATAGTTTCACTCCACAGGTGGGCACAGGGCTGCGCAGGGCAGGAACTGGGCTGGGAACCCCCCACATAGGTCCCGGCAAGAACTGAACTGGGGGCACACCCCAGTTCAGCATGCGGGGCTGCATGGCTGGGGCCGGGATTCGATCCTCGGTCCCCGGGGCTTCAAAGTGAGCGCCTAAACCACTGAGCCATCCCAGCTTTCCCTGAAAGATGTTTTAAAAATAAAAAATTCTTGAAGTTAAGACACTGTAATAAGTCAGCATAGAAAGGTATGAATTCCTGAAGAAGATGGACCACACTGGGTATCATTAGGGCAGTGAGGGTGGTGGTGGGGATGTGTCAGGGTAAATCTGGACACAGGCTTTGCTGTTGAGGATCTGCCCTCCATACCAGAGGTCACAACTACTTGGTTGAAAAAAGAACAGTTTGAGGAAAGGAGGAAGGATGTGGAGGAAAAGGCAGAAGTTGCCCATTTTGTTGAGGTTCTGAGGAAGGTGACATTGGAAGGCTTTTTGGCAAGAAGATGTACCGGTATGTCCCGAGACAAAGAGAAGAGGGAATGTTATACTTGAGGGGTACATCCCTGTGTGAATACCAGCTCTTGGGTGTATCCAGGCTCTATCACTTGAAGAAACTATGTCTGCTTTCACTTTCAGCTCCAACCTGAGTGAGACTCCGGGGTGAAACAGATTCGAGGAGCTCCACAGAGGCAGAATTAAATGCCTCTGGTCTTTTGGCAAGTTGTTTCCATCAAGTCACAGCAAGTCTCATGTCTCAAGCTATCATATGACAAGACGTTCTGTGAGGAGTTTGCTCATTACTTCCTAAGCGTGTCAAAGTGTTGGCTGCCCCAGGGCTCTCAGGGGAACACAGGTTTTCCAGAGTACCTCCATGAGAAATACAAGCAAGAGATAAATTGCTACTCATTTTCAGGCCTGTCGCTGGGAACAGGTATCCTGTTTGCTCCTTCTCCTGCTGAGGCTTCTGGGTACAGTGAAAATACCATTAAGAAGTAGTTGTAACATATGGGTATCCTAGTCTTGGTGACAGCTACAAGCTGTGCACACTACCTAGAATATAAATATAGTCTCTTCTCTGTGTTTTTCAAGGAATAACTGAAGCCCCCACGTGTTGTATTAGTAGGAAGCCTAATACCTCTTTTAAGCTATACCCCCCGGAGCTTGAGTTGTGAAAAATCTCTAAGGGTTTTGGACAGATTGCCTGTGATTCTCACCGGCATGCAGAGGTGCCTCTAGAGGCGTGTTATCTGCAGTACGGCTGGTGAGGCTAGTCCAGGTTGCAGTTTTGTTCTAGTGGCCCAGGTGCCTCTACAGCCTGCCTTGGGCCTTTCAAAACCACAATCTCATCACTGTCAAGGCTGGGCCAGGACTACCTTACATTTTGGCTCTCCAGGTTGTAATTCTTCCTGTTTGGCACATTTAGTAACCAACTCCCTCAGGAGCACTAGTCAGGACTGAGTTGAATGTCCATGATGGGGGGTCAAGAAATTTGTGGAATGAAGGAAAAGATGGGTAAAAAAAACCCCTATTTACTGTTTTTCCTTTTCAATACATTCACCCTTCACCCCAATAGACTTTTCAGATTTTTCAGTATGTTTATTTAAGCCCTGGGGAAGGGGGGGGGGGGAGGGAGGGGAGTTTTATTTTTACTCTCAAAATACGCTGAAATTGAAGCTTTCACCTGTTCATTGTCTGTAAGTTTCTTCCCTCAAAACTGTTTCTTTATACTGGGAAAACAAACAATAATCAGACAGCCAGGTCTGGACTGTAGGGAGGTGGTTTAATGTCTGGAAGCCACAGTCATTGAGAGTAGTCAATGCAACACCGCTCTTGTGCACAGGCGCATTAGCATGCAAAAACCAGCACCCCTTGGGTTCATTTTCCTCTTCTTTTCTCCTTCACAGATCCTTTTAACTGTCTCAGCAGACTGGAATAGTACTCTCCAGTTATTGTGACACCCTTATCTTGTCATCGATCAGCAGGATACACTCTGTATTCCCAAAAAACAGTAGCCATGATTTTCCCAACTGATTGCAACACCTTTTTTTATGTCACTGCATGGACTCCTGCTTTGATAGAGGCTCGTAATGATGAACGCTTCATCGCTAGGGTAAGGTGACCAGACGTCCCGCTTTTGGCGGGACAGTCCCGATTTTTAACAATTTGTCCCACGTCCTGCGACGTTTTAAAAAAGGTCCCGATTTTTGGAAAGAATGCACGACAAGCTAGGGAATGGCGGGAGATAGACCACATTTTTAATCAAGAACCCCCTTCACCCCCGGTCAATGGTGTCCCGCTTTACCAATGTTAAAATCTGGTCACCTTACTCTAGGGACTATCTGCTTTAAAACTCCATCTCTGGTGTCTCTACAAAGGTCCAAAACTCTCATAAACACTTGACATGGTGTTTCGGAAGTGACATGAGCATCCTCGGTACCCATCTTGCACTGACTTTTGACATCCTGAGATGCTGATGGAGAATATTCAAAATGGTTGTAGGTGACACTCCAGGCTTGTCTGCAAGCTGCTTTTTATTCAATCTGGCATCTTCCACTACAAATTTTCAACTTTTTTTTGACAATGTCTGAGGAAGTGGCCTCAACAGGGTGTCCCAGGCAGAGGTTGTTTTCAATCGACTCTCTGACTTGTTTGAAAAGCTTTTACCATTTGTAAACCATGGATATCCAAGGACAACAATCCCTGTAAATGGCTAACATCTCTTCCAAAATGGTTTGAGTTGTTTTCCCTTGTTTTGTGAGAAACTTTATGATGCCACAAAATTAAATTTTAACCCTACTTGGAGTTAGCATTTGATGTAGTGGTATCTGAATGAACATGATGTAAGTAGGCTGAAATTTAGTGACCTTCCCTCGTATCTGCCTTTTGCACACATGGACTCACCCACCATCCTCTTTGTCTCTACCAGGGATCCACCTGCAAGGCCTTACTAAACAAGAAGTTCAAGGTTCTGGGGATATAACAATGCATGAGACAGACATATGGCTGCTTTTTGGAATAATCTAGTGAGTAGATGGGATTATAGAGGTAGAGTGTGAAAAGAGAAACAGGCTTAGAGCAGAGTAAGCTGAGATATACCAATGTGGAAGAGATGGGCCAGGGAAGATAAACCTCCAACAAAACTAAAATGGAGTAGAGAAAGTTTAAGAGGTACCGTAGGAGGAGGTTGGAAAGAAATTAAAAGCATATGGTCTACCAAAGGGAATATAATGCTTTAAACAGGAGGGATGGTCAACACTAATAAACACCCCAGTGGGTTTAAGATGAGGACAAATAAATATCCATTGTATTTAGCAACAATGAGGTCATTGGTGGAAACTCTGGTGAGAATGGCTTTTGAAGAATAGTAGAAGTGGCAACTACTTGAGGAATAAGTGGGAGGTGAGAAAATAGACACAGTGAGGAGTAGGTGGGAGGTGATGATGTAGATAGAGTGAGTATTTCTTAGGTTTTCTGTAGAAGGAAGAATAGAAATAGAAAAACAGATGGAAAAGGATATAATGCTAAGAAGAGTTTTTGTTGTTTACTCTTTAAGATAAGTGTGTCTGCAGCAATTTGTTTTATCTTTTTCAAGATTTATTTTATTGTGTTGAGAGGTAAGAAAGAGAGAGAGAGAGAGAGAAGAGGGAGAGCTCAGAGCAGTCTCCATAGTTGTACATTATCAGTTGTGACATAGTTTCATTCCACACAGGTGGATGTGGGAATGTGTAGGGCAGGAACCAAACTAGAGGCCTCCCCTATCGGAGGTGAGAACCTTCTCCACCATACCATCCTTGCGGTTATCAGTTGTGCCGCAGTTCAGCATATGGTGTTGCATGGGCCTGGGCCAGGAATTGAATCCTGGATCTCACAATTGCAAGGCAAGCACTCAATTGCTGAGCTATCCCAGCATCCTTATTGGCAATATTTTCAGTGCTAATGGAGGAGATTCAAGGGTGAAAAGTGCAGATACAGGAGGCAACAATCAATAGAGGGTCCTATGCCAGGATAGCCCAACAGATTAAGCGTTTGCTGTGCAACTTCTAGGTCCGTGCAACGAATCCCAGCCCTGATCCTTACAAACCCACGTGCTGAACTATAGCTACAACTGGTAACCACCAGGATTGTGGTGAAGGTTCCCACCTCTCATGAGGGAGGCCCCCAGTTCAGTTCTGCCCCACGCGGCCCCACATATACCTGTGTGGAATGAAACTATGTTAAAAAACTAGTGATGTACAACTATGGAGACTGCTCTGGGCCCTACCCCCACTTCTCTCGCTCTCTTTCTCACCTTCTCTCAAAAACAATAAAATAAATCTTAAAAAATGAAAAAAATAGAGGGCCCTCACCCCTGAGAAGTCAGATACAAATGGAAATGGGTCAATAGTTTAGAGGTTACCTGAGGGTCAAGGGACAGGAGGGTGGGGTCATAGAGGGTGTGGAGGAGTAGGGGGGGGCATCAAATATATGGTGATGGAAAGAGAACTGACTCTGGGTAGGGAGCACATAATGCAATACATAGATGATATCATGTAGGATTTTTACCAACCAATAAATTTAGCAATTAAAAAAATAAATAGATAAAAAATAAAAAAAGAATGAGTGGGCAAGTTGGAGATTCATTTATGGAGGAAGAAGTATGTCTTCCTTTGTAAAGGAAGGAAGGAGAAGGTGTTTGGTGTGGAAATAAGGGGGTGCCTTCAGTGTGTGAAAGTTGAAGCAGCGCCACTGCTACAGCAAACAGGAGACAGAATTATGTGCTGAGAATGAGGGGTCAGACGAAGATGTGGTAACGGACCAGGCCCCACTGAAGACACTCGTATGATTAATTCAGGCCCAAACAGAGAGGCACATTGGGGAGATTCCTGCATCAAGTCCAAGTCTTCTCAGATGGTGAGATGGTTTATTCTGGGACTTTTCTTTCACTTCCAAGTCCCATTTGTTCTCTGACTCTCCTATGTCACATGTGCACTTGATAAGAAATACTTTGGACTTTTTTACTTAGTAAGTTCAGCTCAAAAACTGTTTAAAGGACATCTACAATGAGCCAGGATTTGGGGATACAAAGAGGAGCAAGTAATGTTTCTATCTTCAAAGATCTTATCCTCTAGTGACATCAAATGCATTTTAAAGGAAAGCTGACATTTTAGAATTTACTTTTAGATGATTTGCTTGCTTTGAATATCTAGTTCATGATTACTTTCCACAAATGTAAATAAAGTGATAGCTTCCTTGGGAATACTGTGATCTGTTAAGATGAGCAAATTAGGACAAAATTAATGTAATATTTTATACAATAATTAATAATAAATTGTCCCTACTTTATATAGTGCTTTAGCTTTCAAAATGCTTTATATTTAAGGTTGCTCTTTATAGTATACAGAACATTTTTATGTATATTATTTTAATACTTTAATGTATATCATTTAATAATTACAACTTTCATTCTTAAAATTGATTCTTATACTTCCCATTGAAATAAAAGGGAATAAATAAAAAGCTAACAATTATTTTGCACCTATGATGTGGCAGGCATCTTACATATATTATTTTATGTAATCTTTACAAAACTTCCTGATGCTGGTGTTAGCCCCATTTTATAGACGAGAAGTGAAGGCTCAGATCTTGACCAAGGCCGTTTAACTGGAGGTTGCCTGAGATTCAAACTCAGGTGTGCTGATGCTGCAGTCCTTAGACTTTGCACTTTGCAGTGTTTTCTTAGGGAGGCTTTGAAACAATCTCCTGCATATCTGCAGCCATCCTCTGAAATGCATAAGAACACTGAAAGGTTAAGAGTTTTATCTCTTGTAGTGGCTAGGGACAGCCTCCAGCTTCTAATTGCTTCTAGTTGGGCATGCTCCCATCCCCCACCCCATTGTGAGTCCATGTTGAATGTGATTGTCTTCCTGCCTAGTGTATAGGTTAGTGACCTGCTACTAGATAATCTACAGCACTCTCAGGAAGGCCTCATGGGTCTGACCTCAGGGAGCAAGTTAGTCACTGGGGCAATCTGACTCATTGGCTTGTTATGTTCATAACATCTGAATTCTTGATGCATTTCCGTGCTTGACAGACACTAATATTCAAGCTTCCTCCATGTCTTACAAAACAGACAGGTGAGTCAAAAGAAAAACACAAATGAGAAAGGTGTGTTACTCAATAACTTGGTGATTGATTGCCTGAGGGAAGGGGACGAGGGGGGAGGGAGAGAGGGAGGGGAGGTGGGAGAGGGCACCAGCATTATGGACACACTCAATGGTTTGGT